>PITA01003756.1:44879-133994 GCA_004023965.1 Spilogale gracilis
GTGGGGCAGTTTCAGGAGGCAAGTCCTTGAAAAAGGAAGGAGCAAACCATTGTTGAGGGTTGAGGGGGAGGAAGGGTACTCTGATTCTTCTCGGACTGGACACGCTTTTTTTTCTCTTGTTTCTCTCTCTCTTTCTCTCTCTCTTTTGCCCAGAGTTACTATCTATCTATCTATCTATCTATCTATCTATCTATCTATCATCTATCTATCCATCTGTCTATTTATTTATTATTGTGTTATGTCAGTGTTGTACGTTTCTCTCACTCCTATCTTCCTTGGGGGGAAAGGTGGTTTTTGGCACCCGGCAGATTCCATTGCACTCCACGAAGGCCCTTTTTCTCCCATATCACTTTCCCTACATAAATGTTCCTGCACCTGTGACAAGTTTTACGCACCACACACACACAGTAGGTGCTCAAAAAATGCTTTAACAATCTTGAGCCAAAAACACATGGAGGTTGTATTCTGCTTTTTGCTTTTTCGATCCTGAAACCAGACTCTGGGACCTCTTTTGTACTTCTCAGTTCCCACTTAGAAAGCTTGTCTGTCTCTTTTTTTATATATATAGAAAATTGGGTCAGTGATGCACTATATGCAAAACGCTTAGGAGATCAACGAGTTTCCAGTCCATGAGACTCCAGGTGCATGTTATTATAGTAGCCATGGCGCTTAGGGCTAATGCTGTGTAACAAACAAGGAGTCCTCACAAGCAATATACTTACTGTCCGCTCTAATGGGTGGGGCTCATTTGCATATCTGGTGGTCATCCCAGTCCATCCCTGGACTTGAACTGTTGGGGTAACCGGGCTCTGTCCAATGTGTTCTGTCTTCCAATACCTCCCCTGGGCATGTTTTCATGGCAACAGTGAAGAGTGCAAGATTGTAAGAAGAGACATACGAGGGCTTTTTTCACACCTATGCCTGCCTAATGTCTACTAACATCCCATCTGCCAAGGAAAGTTACATGGCTGAGCTAGGGTCAGAGCAGGAGGGCGCTGCAAGGTGACATGGCCAAAAACTAGGGCTTTAATGCAATCCGTGAGCTCAGCTTGTACACATAACAGAGGAACTTCACAGTTCGTGGTGAAGCTGATCCAAGCAACCTCTTTGCATACAGCAAACATCTGTAACCTTCTCTGCTCCCCCAAAGACAGAACAGCTGCAGAAAGTCCAGGGAAAACAAAGCCATCTGAGAGGATGGAGAGCAACAACATATTTACTGACAATGCTCAATTTGTAATTCACATTTAATTCAAACTCAAAAGGATGTATTTGCAATCTGTCAGGTTTTAATATCCCCATCCTTAAGTGGCATCTCTGCAGCAGGAGAAATATCAAGCTCTCTGCCTCTTTCAAAAGCAAGGGCCTGCGTTTGCAAGGTAAACAAAGGGTAATGAAACAGCAAATGGCAGAGTGTCAAGTTGTTGGAAGGTGTCTAGCGGGATGCCAAGGGGACGCAGTTTCATTCTGGTCTCATTTAATATCTTCATTAATGATCTGGAAGAGGGAGTAAACAGCACATTAATTATAATCACAAGTGATGCTAAATTGGGATTTGGTGCCTGCACCACAGAAAGGGACTCTGGAAGGACCAGGTAGGAGGTGGACCCAGCTTGGAAAAGATGAACAGTACCCAGGGAAAAACCCCACAGCACATGGTAGGGGAGAGAACAAGGCATTTGGAAGCAGGGAGGCCAAAAGTCAAGAAAGCCACCGGAAATCCTTTCTGGAACAACCTAAGGTATTCACCAATAAACCACAAAGGAAAAAGTTCACAGCAAGGAGGTAGCATCAGAAAATAAGATCTAAGCAAAGAGGAGAGGGGAGAGGAGAAGGAGAGCTTTGATTTGGATAATAAAACAGGGAGCTGGGGCTCTTGACACTTTACCCCCATAGCTTCCTTCTCCCTCCAGGACATTAGCTCCTGAAAGCAGGGATTTGTTTTCTGCTATATCCCCAACACCTAGAATAATGCTTGGACATCAACTCCCTCAATAAATACTTGTGAAATGCATCCTGGAATAAATGAATAAGGAATGCAGTGGGACTTCTGAAGGAGAGAGGCTTTCTCTCCAAGAGGTACAAGCCAGTCAGAGATTGATTAGAAACTGAAACAAAGAAACAAAGCAAAAATTGGAGAATGGGAGGAAATAAACAAAGGGAAAATCAGGGAACTTCTTCAGGGAGCAGAGGCCCGCTGGTGTTATTACACAAATAAACAATAGTAGGGCTCTCTGGGTGGCTCGGTCAGTTCAACATTGGACTCTTGGTTTCAGCTCGGGTCATGATCTCAGGGTCATGAGTCGCAGCCCTGAGTTGCCTCTGGGCTCCACACTCAGCAGGGAGTCTGCTTGAGATTCTCTTTTCCTCTGTGCCCCATTCCCCCCACACTTGCACGCATGCTCTTTCTCTCTCTCTTTCTCAAATAAATATTTTCATTGGATTTGAAAGGTCTCTTAAAAATATAATCAATATTGCTGCTTTTCCCCCATGTGGGGCTCCATGCTTACCGTGGAGTCCACATGAGATTCACTCTCCCTCTTCCTCTGCCCCACCCCTGCTCTCTCTCTCTCTCTCAATAAATAAATAAAATTAGTGTGTTTTTTTTAAAGCCAACAGTATAAAATAGTAATAAGAGTGGTATGGGTGTTCGTCCCTGTTCTAATTGTTTCATGTGTACTATCTTATTTAATCATCACACTATAACTATGACGCGTGTCCTATCATCACCCTTGTTTTACATATGAGGTACAGAAAGATCAAGCAGCTTTTCCAAGGTCACATACAAGGTCGCCCCAGTGGTGGAATTGAAATTTTAACCCTGGCTCATGTTTTCCAAGACCATTTACATGGCCTGCCATGTTGGTTTAAAGGGAAGGGGGGCAGTGTAAGGCCGAGAGTGTGGGAGAGGGCTGAGGCAAGGGGAGAGGAAGAAGGCAGAGAAGAAGGGAGAAAACAAAAAGGGGAAGTCAGCAAACACAGAAGAGGGCAGTTGACTTTTCTCTGCCTCCCACTCAGGGAACCACACCCCAGCCCGCGTGAATGGAGAGGCTGAGCACAACACAACTCCTGTCCCTGGAGGCGGCGCATGGTCTCTGCCCTAAATATCATTCTAGGATTTAAAGATAGATCCTTTTTTGGTACAAAATGCCCCTTTATTCTAAGCTGAGTCCTTTATTTGGTGTTCAATTGAAGAAACCATCTGTAGTCTTTCTTTATTTTCATCTTTATTCTTCTATTTCTCATGTGTCTTTTATGTAAGTAAGAAATCTGGAATATCGTATTTTGCATATGGACTCTTATTATTTTTCTGTACATTATTCATTATTTTCTGTACATTGTTGCATGCCTCTGTCATTGTATATGTTGAGAATTGAGGACATAAAACCACATATACTGTAATTTATAAGTGATTTAAGGGACTTTCAAGAGTAATTTTTTACAGGAATTGTTCTTTGTCCTTCACTTTGACTTTAAAATGAAATCCCATCATTCTGGGCTTCTCCTCCTTTGAAACTACTCTATGCTGCTTAACATTTTTGCTCATGGTTCTAATTTTAAAATAATTCTTTGTCTTGTCTAATACTTACTACGTGAGTACTTGAAGGTCAGGATTGTGACTTGAAATCACCAGCAACTAGAAGCAGCATGGTCTGTGGTAGGGCACCCTGAAGCTGCGGCAGAAACAAGCCTTGGCTGATATCCTGGGAACATCAAGAAACGGGGTACAGGGGCGCTTGGGTGACTCAATCAGTTAAGCATTGACTGTTGATTTCGGCTCAGGTTATGATTTCAGGGTCGTGAGATCGAGCCCCACTTCGGGCTCTGTGCTAGTGTGGAAGCTGCTTGAGATTCTCTCTTTCCCTCCGCCTTTCCCCTTTGTACTCTCTCTCTCTCTAAAAACAAAAATGAAAAAACCCCCCAAAACACAAAAAAACAAAACAGGTTCAGCCCCCAAGGTACCCAAAAGCTTTCTGGTTTCTGAAGTTTGTCAAGTCTGCTTGTAGAAATTTCTTCCTAAAGTTACTTTTTTTTTGCCTGTTCAAATTGAGTTTCTGTCTCTTACAACCAAACAATTCCTTAACAATGCAATGACCTTGGAATCTGTCCAATTCGAAACAGGCTATGCTTTGATTCTAGCATTCTAACGCCAACAGAGATGGGGAAAGGGGTCAGTGTAGAAATGTTCTAAGGCACATTGTTCCAGGGCATTCTCATCCTGTGGTCATCTGGAAATTACTGCCTCAACTTTAAGTGCGATGCCTGTGTTGTGAAAATATGCCATCAGAGAGGAATTCCTAAGGCTGATTTAAGGTGGTATTAAAAAGTTGCTCCCCACAAATAAAGATGGCAATAGAAAAGCATTTCCTAAAGTGTGTTCCTGTTATAATAAAATGATCATATAATTTACCCTCCAAAGCGGAACACTTTGGGTAAGGAAAGGGAATGCCTTTAGCAATTATGCAAGGACAATGGCCACAAAACAAGGTAATCACAGCCTACCTACAATATCTCTCCACAAAGACAGTTCCTTGACCCAAAAAGTTTGCTTACTATAATTCCCTCTGTGAGAGTCACAGTACCCATTCTATTCAAAGGTCCAAGCTCTTTAGTAAAGAAACCTACTAAATTTTACCTAAACCCAGAATTTCCCAGCCAACTGGGTTATAGCATCTTTCTTTTCTTTTTTTCTTCCCCGCCCTCCATCCTCCACCTTCATGAAATCTTTATACTCAACACACTTACTACCACCCCAAGGACTCAGGGTTCCTTCCATAGAATGTACTTCAAAAAGGTTGACCTTGAATGAGTCTGATTCAGATACAGTGTAACTAATAGGGTCCGTGGTCAAAGGAACGAGACTGATACAAAAGCAAAGGTCAAGCAAAACTTTATTTCACACCAACCATCAAGAATTATACTGACCCAGGCCAGGGTCACCTCTAATGAGAGAACAACTATGCCTAATTTCTCAGGCTAGTTTTTATAGGGCAACCCTTCAAATCATGAGCCAACCAGGGTTAATTTGCATTTCCATTGTATATGGAAAAACCGCACCCCAAGCTGACCCAACTCACGTAGCTTGCCTGAGTTAATTTACACTTCCATTGCTCCTGGAACCCGGAGGTTGAGGGCATTTGGGCATTCCCGCCTGATCCAAAGTACTGGTAACAAGCCACCCATTCCTAGTTTGCATCTCCATCCCTCTAGGGACCAGAGGTTAAGGGAGTTAACAGATTGGGCATCTCCCCCAATCTGGCTCGCCTTTGTTTTCCAGTGGCTGTTTGCCCATATTTCCTGGAGCTGTTTTTCTGAGTATCAAGGTGGCTTGGACTTCTAAATAGATCCTTACGGTAACCTGCTCCCTAAATGAATGACCCAAATCTAAAACGACCCCTCTAAAACAAAAATATCTTCCCATCACACTCCCATTTGCCTAAAATTTCTACCATTATTTTCTCCTTTAAGGACCTTTTAAAGGATATGCACATTGGAATGGGGTTAGGCATTATGTCATCTGGAAGGAATAACTCATTAGCTAGCTAAACATTAGCGATAATTGGTTTATCTGAATAGCCACTTACCACCCGTAGATTGGAGCAGGGAACGGATCCCTCAGGAATCATCTTCATGGGAGGAATAGGGAAAAGGGTCTGGAGCATGGGACACTGGCCTGCTCTATGTAGTACTTTAGTGAAGGCTTAGATCAATATGGTTCCCAACCTTTACTCCACCAAAGATCCCGTCTATTTCTTCTAGTTTTAAAGATCCCGTCATATCTCTAGTTTTAAAACATGTTGTCTCCAAATAAACTGAACTGTGTCATGTTTTCTTCACCTGCTTTTTATCTTCCTTCTTCCAAGAATGCCTCTTCCCAATGTCAACCTTGAAGTTCTAAAAAGGGTTTTCATGATCTAAAATCTCACCTTTCTGGACCTCCAGATGAACTCTGGACCAGCTTATGAGTGAATCCCCAGACCAAACTGAGCCAATCAGAGAACTTCCCTGGGATTTATTATTATTTGTTATGGAAATAGAAAGGATACAAAATATCCTACTCGTTTCAGGTATGCACCATAGTGATTTGATATCTTCATACATCGTCCAGTTACTCCCTGCCACCATACAAAGCTATTACAATATTATTGACTGTGTTCCCTATGTTGCACATGACATCCCCATGACTTATTTATTTTTTTTACGACTTATTTATTTTATAACTGCAAGTTTGTACTTTTTAATCCCCTTCACCTATTTTGCGCCCCCCCCAGCCACACCCCACTCTGGCAGCCGATTTCCTGTACGTATCTGTGAGTCTCTTTTGGTTTTATTTATTTGTTCATTTGTTTTGTTTTTTAGATTCCATGTAAAAGTGAAATCATAGGTTTCTGTTTTTCCATGGGACATTTGACATTTGGATCAAAATGAGCAAGTCTTGGTTCCCCCCCACCGCCCAGGTATTTACAAAGGCTGCTGGTGGTGGGCCTCTGAGCTGCCCGCAGCCCTGTTTCCAGCCAACCACAGGGAGGAAGCCGGTCTTGGAGCAGTTTTCTCAACTACTATTATCATTTGGGGTCAGATAATTTTTTGTTTTGGGGGGCAGTTCTGAGCATGATAGCAAGTTTAGTAGCACCCTGACCTCTATCCAGTGGATGCCACTCTCTGCCCATATATTGCCAAATGCCCCCTAGGGTGTAAAAAATCACTCTCCATCCCTGGCAGAGAACCACCAGTCTAGAGCATGAATCCCACACTTCACAAAGAGTACAGGTGTAGAGCTTGTGAATGTAAGAATGTCCTGGTGACATTTAAGGCCCCTGTTTCAGCTGTCTCTAAGGCTCAGCACACCCTTGTTCTTCCTGTGGATTGATTTCATGAGCCAATAATTCCATTTTTCCCCTAAGCCAGCTCAAGTTGAATTTCCCTCGTTGCACACATGAGTATTGTGTTCATCTATAATTTCCATTTGGACTTTTGACAAACTGAAAATAACTCACTTCCCTGCTCTCCTCTTCTTTCTGTGCCTCCACCCCCACCAAGCAGGTCCACAATGACGTGTAAAGACCACTATGAGTCTATACCAGGCAGAGAGGTTTGAGGCCCGAATGGGGACAGAGGTAAGACAAATGAACCCTGGGCCAAATCCAGTGTTCACATAACCAAAACAGATTCTCTCCTTTATCCAGCAAGCAACAGAGACGGGTTTGCCTAAAGAATTTTTTTTTCCCTGTAAAAGGGGATGGGCATTGTGGAGAAGGGAAAGTTTGTGTTCCTTCAGTGGGGGCAATAAGCCAAGCAAAAACTAGGAAGCACAGAAAGCTGATAGCTCCATGGACAGGAGACTTTTCCCTAGGTAGCAAAGCCAGTGACCATTCCCTCCAGTTTGCCACAGCCCCTCCTCCCCGACATTGCCTCCTTGAGCCCCCAGGCCCTTAGTCTCTTCAATAAGACCCTCACATCTGCCCTGGCACTGAGCTCACTGCCCCCCATCCCCAAAGTGCACTTAGGCAGGACACGCCAAGACAGTCAGAGGTTGTTAAGATATTGGAATGCCGGGGGGGCCTGGGTGGCTCAGTTGGCTAAGCAACTGCCTTTGGCTCAGGTCATGATCCCGGAGACCCGGGATCGAGTCCCACATCGGGCTCCCTGCTCAGTGGGGAAGCCTGCTTCTCCCTCTGTCACTCCCGCTGCTTGCGTTCCCTCTCTGGCTATGTTTCTCTCTGTCAAATAAATAAAATCTTTAAAAAAAAAAAGAACTTAAAAAAAATATTGGAATGCCTCCACACTAGTGAATAAATAGATGTTATTCTGAGGCAAACCAGGTCACCTTCACCAGTGCAGTTCCTCCTGTGGGAACTGATCCTCCAGGAACTAAAGAGTTAATGTGGCCCAGTAGGTGACCCCAGGACCCTGCTTCAGAGCCAGGCTGTTTGTACTTTGATTGGTGCTGGTGCCTTACTGGTTGTAACATATTTTGAATACCCAATCTGAAAAGGAAAAGCAGGATTCTGGAGAAAAGGGATGGGAAAGTGGAGAAGACTTCTCTAATTCTCCAATTCTGCTTTGGAATGATCCTCCATTGTCACTTATTTTTGGTGGATGCATTTATTCTGCAAGCACTCTGCACTTGCACTTGGACATGAAGGAGACTTGGCTCCTGCTGAAGGCACGCCCTTGTGTCATGGGCGTAGTTGCAGAGAGTGCAGGTGATGGAGAAAATGCTTGGCTGGAAGGCTGCTCGGGACTCAGCTGATGGATGGATACCTTCATTCCCCTGGAGGTCCCACGGGGTTTCGGCAGTTTTCCCCGGAGCTAGGATTGTAGCAATTTTCTTGGATTACTTTTACCTTTCTAATTTAGGCATGGTGAAACAGGGATGCTCCAGCACCCCTCCTTAATTCAATGTATGCTCAGGTCAAGGAGAAACAAACCAACCATTTTAAAACTACTTTTCTTCAGAAGGCAAAGAGAAGGCTATGGATAATGGTGAGTAGAGTTCATTCTGGTCAAAATATAGGAAAGAGCCAAAAAAAAATATCCTTCAATAAATACCCTCTCTCCTCCTGTATTATTTGCCTGCAGTAGCGCCCCATCCCTCTGCCATTCTGACCCCATTAAAGCAGAATCCTATGCTCCTGAAACAGTCAACTATTAACTGATAAGGCTTAACAAGTCCCAGTAGGTATTTGCATTTTAATAGAGAATTATTGAAGACCAAAAAGCTTTCAGGATCTAAAAGAACAAAGCACGGAATTAGAGGCTATGAGGTGGGTATTTGGGGGAGCAGAAAATCTTCTAGTTTATTCTCAACTTTGATCATGTTTATTTAGTCCTCTTCACAAGGGTTCCCTATTGTCCAACCCTGCCATGATGGTCTCCCCTCCCACCCCACTCCTACACACACATCAGCAGGCAGGGGCTAGTTTGGGGACTGGCGGCTAAAACGAAGAAAGTGAGGAGAGATGAGAAAAAGGAAAGAACATAGAATAAGGGGAGAGATCATGGTTTTATACGGGAGACTGGCCAATAAAAAGCTTATGGTACAAGAAAGAACAAAGGACATTTAGAATATGGATTTTAAGACGGTGTGTGTGTGTGTGTGTGTGTGTGTGTGTGCTTGAGCGTGCATGCGCAAGTGCTCTATTGAGTTAAAAGCGACCCCCGTACACTCAAAACATCAGTAAAAGTTTCCTATCCTGTATCTACCTGGACTTTGAGGGAAGTATCTCTATTTGAGTAAGCAATGCTAGCTTCAGTAGCAAAGAAACCTGAAGCAGATAAGGCTTGACCAATACATGTTTATTTCTCACTCCATCACAATCCAGTGGGGTTGGGCAGCCACTATGTAGCTCTGCATTTGAAACACATGACCTCCAAGATCAAAGTCCTGTGCTATGTTCAGAATGAAATTATTCAGGTGATACGGAAAAGAAATGGCTTGCCCCCCCCAAAAGGATATAGAATGGAGGTCAAGAATTCTATGAATGCAAGAAATTGAAAGAAGAGATGGCCCAGGAGGAATTTAAAGCCACAAGAGAAAAGTGCAGAAGATTTTGGGAGGGATGCTGATTTCAGACAGAAGTGAGATAAGAACTTGGGTTATTATCTGTGGTTTTCAAGAAAAATGGGAACCCAGCTCCCATCATGTCCACTCCCTATACAAGACCACAAAAACCCAGGCTAAAAAAACAATAGGCATGAAGTAATGTGGCAGGAGCATCACTGAATGATGACACTAGGGTCACCCTCAGTAACAGGACACAGGACATGGAAAGGTGCTGCCTGATGTGGACACTGCTTTCAGACCAGGTCCCAAGGGAAGACACTCTTTGCACCAAAGGGGGTTAAAACAGGAAATGACAACAGGACCAACGGGAGAGCAGCAAGAACATGATAAACAGCCCCAGAGAGGCAGCCACAATAGCAACCTTAAAGCGAATACTGACAGGACTTCAGGGATAGCTCTGCCCCGCCACAGCTGGTCTAGGTTGGCCAGGTGACAGGGATAATGGCCGACAGGGAGAGAACTTAGCATAGGGAGATGGAATCACAGACCCAAGAAATTAGATCAAAAATTTACCTTCTTAGATATGAAAGAAGCCACATCTTCCTAAAAATCATATGTCAAGAGGATTTCGAACATCGCAGAATCAAGGACTATCTGCAAATAACAATAAGGTCGGGGGGGTGACCATGCTAAGATCCATTTCTCCCCATTCTCTTCTTGTGCTCTGGATCCTCCAAGGTTTGAGAGTTAAGAGGGTGAGAAATGGGCTGACCCTGACTGGCTGCACTCCCTAGGCTACCCTGTGAGCTGGCTCCCATTCGGTGCAGTAGTGGGAGACTGGAACCTGAGGAAGGGAGAAGCAGGGACTTCCCTGTGTCCCTGGACAGCCCCTCCTGCTGTAGCAGCATCAGCTGGGTCAGAACTGCCAGCGCCTGCCAGATGGGCTCACGGGAGTTCTGGCATTGACCAGGTGAGCCCAGCCCCTGGGCTCTAGCAGCACTGCCTTCTCCCTTTGTCCCTTCCAAAGAGGCAGCTATGGCTTTCTGCTCTTGCAAATCTCTGGGCCACCTTCCCCTCCCCTTTGTCTTCTCAACTCTTCCATCACCCAGTTCCTGTATTAACCTCCCTGTTAAATACTCAGAAGGTTCCCCCTGTTCTGCTTGGAGCCTGATTGTCAAAGCCCTGAGATGGGAAATATTACCACGTGGAACAAGAGGAGGATAAGAGGTGGACAGACCCATGCAGAAGTGGGGTGCAAATGGAGGACCTCCACTCCTCTGGTTGAGGGTCCCCATCCTATCATGGAGAGAGGGTACCAGAAGGTGATACTGGAAGGGATTACGTGAAAGTACATGTTTAGTCAAATGTCCAAGGAGCTTTCATTCCAGTATGTGGCTTCAGTTAGTGTCCAATCTTTTTTTTTGTAACTTTAATGAATGTAAGCTCAATGAGATCAGAGTAGGTTTTTCAGTGTGGAGCTTTTTATTTGGAAATAATTTCAAACACAGAAAAGTAGCAAACATAAAGATAGGAGGACAAACATCCTTGTACACTTTCCCCAGAATCTCCTAGCCTTAGCATTTTACCCAGATGCTTTATGCCTCACTCCTTCTCTCTTGTATCGGGAACATGCAAAATTTTTTAAAAAGATTTTATTTATATATTTGTTTATTTGAGAAAGAGAAAGAGAGAGAGCAAGCATGTGAGTGAGGGGAGGGGCAGAAGGAGAGAGAGAACCCCAAGCATACTCCACACTGAGCACAGAGCCCCACGCAGGGCTTCATCTCAATCTCAGGGCTCTGAGATCATGACCTGAGCCAAAATCAAGAGTACCACACCTAACGAACTGAGCCCCCCAGGCGCCCCCAATGATTATTTTAATTATATAACTGTTTTGTTACTTCTAATTACGTCAGTAAATATTTCCAAGAATTGGGATATTCTCCTAAATAACCATATTACAGTTATCAACTTCATTACATTTCCTCTGGTAAAACACTTTAGAGTAATTACTATATTCGAGTTGACAATTGACCCGATAATGTCAATCTACCCCAAATGTCAATCAACCCAATACTGTCCTTTACAGTAGTTCCCCTTCCCAGTTTAGCCTTTCCTTTATGACACTGACACTATTGAAGACTAGAGCTCTTCTGTGTGTGTGTGTGTGTGTGTGTGTGTGTGTGTGTGTGTGTGTGTTCATCTCAATAGAAGTTTCCTCATGTGGGGTTCATCCGCCATGTCCCCATGGTTAGATTCAGGGTGTGCACTCCCAGCCAGAATTCATCATAGGTAATATGTGTCCATCTCAGGGAAGGACGTCTGGAAATACATAGCATCCACTTGCCTTTCATAGGTGATGTCAGTTTTAATCATCTGGTCAAGGTGTTGTCTGATTTCTGCACTGTACAGTTACTGTTCTTTTCCTTAAAATTGATCATCAGTCTCTAGAGAGACACTTAAGCCCACGCAAATCTCATGTTACTTATGAAAATTACCTCCTAGGTTCGGAACCACTGATGATCCTTGCTTGAGCCTACCTTTGTTACGATGCTGGTAAGAGGTAATCTCCAACTTTAGCACCCATGTAAATTTACCAGAGGGACTTGGCATTTTACTACAAGTAAGAGCCTTCCCTGCTCCCTTGTTTATCTACCCACTATTCAAGTGGATTCGTCTACTTCTAATTTTTTAATGACTTATAATTCACTGTTGTCTTTAATTATTTGTTACTTAAATGTCCCAGATTTTGCTGGTGAGAAGCCTTTTGAATAGACCCTGTGTCCTTGTGACACACGCATCCTTCTTGGGGGTGCTGCCTTACTCTCTGAACGTTGGATGCTCAAGGTTCATCTTGGAGTTACCCAAGTCAGGCATTTTTTTTTTTAAGATTTTATTTTATTTATTTGACAGAGAGAAACGGAGCTACAGAGGGAACACAAGCAGAGGGACTGAGAGAGTGAGAAGCAGGCTTCCCGTCGAACAGGAATCCCGATGTGGGACTCGATCCCGGATCTCCAGGATCATGACCTGAGCCGAAATCAGTCACTTAACCAACTGAGCCACCCAGGCGCCCTCAAGTCAGGGATTTTTGTTTGTTTTGTTCACTATTGTATCTCCAGTTCCTAAAATTATGCCTGAACATAATAGATATCCAATAAATGTATGTTGATTATATGAAAAAAGCTAGTTTAAGCCTTTTCAGTTACCCAGAGATGGATATCTGTGCTCAACAAAACCTAAATGTTAAAGTTAAGATTTTCGTGGCCAAAAGCTTATGGATCCTGTACCCTGCTAATTCTATTTCTAGGAATAAATCCTAAAAGGAAGATCTGAGATTAATATATAATCTGTGATTGCACAAAAATGTAAATGTGGCAATATTTGCATAAGGAAAATTTAGACTCAATGTTTACAAGTGGGGGAATGATTAAGTAAAACTATGTGACATTCACATCATATAACATAAAGCAGTCATTAGAATTCAGATTTCTGGGGAGCCTGGGTGGCTCAGTGGGTTAAAGCCTCTGCCTTCGGCTCAGGTCATGATCTCAGGGTCCTGGGATTGAGGCCCGCGTCGGGTTCTCTGCTCAGCGGGGAGCCCGTTTCCTCCTCTCTCTGCCTGCTTCTCTGCCTATTTGTAATCTCTCTCTGTCTAATAAATAAATAAAATCTTAAAAAAAATAGAATTCAGATTTCTGGAAATTTGTTAATAGTAGAAAATGCTTTTGCTCTGCTATTAAGGGGGAAATAAGAATACAAAGTTGAATATATAGCATATATGAAATATACTAAAATATACCTACAAGAAAAACCAAAAGGAAATAAAGAAAAAAACTTTAATAGAAATTGCCTGTGTGATAGGATTATGCACTTTTTCTGCCTTTTTAACCTAACTTTAGCACTTCATGTTTTTCTACAATATGCCCCAATTTCTTTTTTTAACTACTAAAGTGAGTTTGTTAAAAAGGAAAGAACAAATATGAACATGCATAGTGAGTACCGAGGTGAGCAACATCCCTCACGTTTGCTGACATGCTACAGAATCAGTCCTGTGTCCTGGAAAACACTTGTTGTCTAACAGAAAAGACAGCTCAGAACAGCTTCAAAACTTATTCAAGCAAGATCCCTGCCTACCACACTGCACCAGCCTCCCTCTATCTGCCATACGTTATTCATCCTTTAAGCTGTCTTGGGTTGATTTCCTACAAAAGCAGAGATAAGGGCTCGGGAATAGGTGGTTTGGTTGAAAGAGCAAGGCAGAAAAGTGTGTGTTAATGAGATTACTACCGAGAGTCACCTGGGGTTCAGTCCCTACGGGGATCACCTGAGGAACTCTGTAGCATGTGCCACGGAATTGCTGTGTAGGACGCAGTCTGGGGTATTGGTTCCCCCGCTGCTGTCCCACCTGCGTTGAGGGGCTCCTCTGGGGTATTAGCTCTGACACTTGCAGGCTGCCCTGCAAGGAGGTAAGTAAACATTGATGGTGCTGGAGAAAGCCTCAAGCAGAGGCGCGGAGAGTCCCTTGAGGTGAGAAGCTGTGGAGATTCAGGAACTCCCCAAGCAAACCGCCGGTGAAGCTGAAGGTGGTCCTGGTCTGAAGTGCGGCCAGGCATCAGCAATGCCCCCATCCCAAAATATCCCCACACGGAAGAAGCTTTCAGTCATTTATAAAAGCAGCCATCTCTCCTTTCAGCAATACTTCCACAGCCCTTTTGTGAATGTTGCCACTACTTTCTGTGTGAGCTCAGGTACCTCTTTATGCCTCAGCTCCCTCATCTGTAAAATGGGGATAATTGTCCCTGGGTGGGTTGCAAAAGTGACTACAATTCTTCACTCCCATGGTATCCAAGCTCTTTACAGTGTAACTTTACAGATCCTCTCATCAAGAGGCGGAGCCTATTCCCCATTCCCCGAATCTAGGTTACCTTTGTAAATTTGCCTTGGCCAAGTGCCAATGCGGCAGAACTGACCGCGTGCCAGCTTCGTGTGTTGGCCTCCAGAGGTTTCTATGCTCCTTGGGACCCCGCCTCTGTTATGAGAATGCTGCGGGAGGAGAGACCCAGTAAAACGAAGGCAAACCACTTCATCTGAGACCTTCCCAGCCTGGCCAGTCCCAGGCCGCCCAGCGGCAGAAGAGAACCCAGGGCGGGGGGGGGGGGGGGTCTCAGCCAGCAGCCAGCTGCCCCACAAGCAGATGCTCCCAGCTGATGCACAGACTTGTGAGCAAAAATAAACCTTGTTGCACGCCACTGAGGTTTTATGGTCGTTACGCCGTGTTATTATGGTAATATATAACCGATACAGCACTGATTTTACTAAGGATTAAAGAAGCCTATAAACATGCAGGATTTAGCACTGTGCCAGGACCATGGTACCCTTCCCTTAAATGTTTATTATTGTTGGAATAATATTGCACTATCATAGTGTGCCATATTTTCAGATTATACATATATATACACACACACACACACACACACACACACACACATCATTTTCTCCAACTAAACTAGGAGCTCCTGGGTAATAGAAAACCAGATCCCGTTCATCCTTAATGACATATTTCCCTACACTCAAGAGCCCATAATTCAGGAGAGAGACAGATGTGTACATAAAGTCAGAACCAGAGATAGCAAACATTCAAAAGTACCAAACACAGAGCTTAGCCCAAAGACGATGCCCAATAATGATAAAATAAATAATAAGAACCAAGCCTCCACCATATCAGGGCATTTCTGTGGAAGGCAAAATTGATAAGGACCAGGCTGGCCGTCCCCTGTACCTCTTGGAAATTCAGCCGAGGGAAGGATGAGCGTATTTGGTGGTTTTATGGCCACAGCAGCTGCTCAAGCTTTCAAGCTCTCTCTTCCTCCAGAGACCAGCATCACATGATGAAAAAACTAATTAGGGCAAGCACAGTGCTCAGAATAAGCGGCCTATTAAAGAAATGTGAGTCAAATGAGTGCAAAAGGACATGTATTCTAAGTATG
The DNA here is from genome assembly GCA_004023965.1 of Spilogale gracilis. Lineage (NCBI taxonomy): Eukaryota > Metazoa > Chordata > Mammalia > Carnivora > Mephitidae > Spilogale > Spilogale gracilis. The sequence goes on from PITA01003756.1 coordinate 60,378, forward strand.
TCATTAACAAGTATTTATTGTTTGGTTTTTTTCCCCAACTTTCCTAGGGGAGTTTATTGTTTGAGAAAAGTCCAGGTAAAAATCAGCATATTTTTACACTATGCTTCCTGGTCCCCACACATCCGCGCTCTGGGGCCAGCAGGCTGCACGAAGCAAGCTCCTGGCAGAAACAGGCAGGTAGAAAGCACAGAGCCTGGACAGCAGGTTAGCAGGGACTCAGACAAATTCATCTTCATTTCATGTCTTCGACAGCCTCTCAACTTAGGTCAAGTCCAAGGCAAACCATGTAATTTTATTAGAGGCAAGGGAAGGTGGTAGAGAGCAGGAGGACTAACTTGGATTCGATTCCCAACCCCATGACCGACCAGTCAGGAGACCGTGCCCTAGTTATTAAATTTCTCTGAGTCTGAAAGATAGGGATAATAAGAAGTCACCTTGATGAGCCAGTATGAAGAAAGACCAGAGAGATGCCAAATGTGTGACTCCTAATGGAGGCGTGTAGGGACAGGAGAGCCTAGTGACTAAGCAGCTAGGCGCTTGAGCCAGATGGCCTGTGTTTGCGTTCAGCTTGTTCACTTGCTCATTGTCCTTAAGCTCTCTGGATCTTGAATTCTGTAAAATCTAAAGTAAGGACAGTTATTTCCAGCTCTTAAGGTTGTGATGGTTAAATGAGCTCGCATATGTAAAGTCCTTAGGACGGTAACGGCAGCTCATACATGGCAAGTGCTCAGTAAGTGTTTGTTATTATTGTTCTTCAAACAGAATTATTAATAAAAACTTCTGATGACCAGAGACCTCTTAATCACTTTGCTTTAGTCCAGATATCAGCTGCAATACATTAGTGCTTACGCACAAATGGCGAGAGTGAATTTAAGCATGTCGTAATTCAGTGAGTCATGATTCCAGTTTATAAACAGAGCAGCACAATTCAATTTTATAGGCAGCTGGCCTGCTAATTAAGAAGAAGCCCTTAATTACAACACCTGACATAGGAGACCTGTCTCATGCTCACTTGCCTTATTCGTCCTCTTTTCTCCTCCCGCAATCTATCACCCATCTGTTTCTCTGCTTATTATGTATTTTTCTGTCTCCTTTGCAGGTATGTCTGCCTGCCTGGAGACCTACATGACTCTAGAATCCATGTCTCCCTGCTTGAAGTAAGAACAGTACTCAACTCTCCAGGCCCAGGTGTTGAGTTTAAGGCAACAGATGTTGGGGCACCACGGGAGTTGTGGGGAGCCAAGAACAAGGTCCATGGATTTACCCAAGGGAAAGAAAACCTCTGTCCACATAAAAGTCTGTATGCAAATATGCATAGTGGCTTGATTCATAATCACCCAAACCTAGAAACCACCCAAATGTCCTTCACCTTAGTGAAGGGATAAACAAACTGTAGCATGTACACACAAGGGAATACTATTCAGCAATGACAAAGAACAAACTATTGGTACAACTGCATCATGGGAGCATCTCAATTGCATTAGCTTTCTCTCATGAAAGACTACATAATGTATGAGTCAGTTAATACAACTCTCTGGAAAAGGTAAAACTATAGGAACTGAAAACAGATCTGTGATTGTCAGGGCTTGGAGATGGAAGAAGGGCATCAGCTCCCTAGGGTTTTAGAGAATTTGGGAGTGAACTGGAAATGCCCTATACCTATATGCACAAGTTTGTCAGAAGTCATAGACCTGGGCACTAAAATAGGTAAATTTTCCTGCATGTAAATTACGCTTCATTAACCTGACTTTAAAATGAATTTGTCAAGGCGCCTGGGTGGCTTAGTCATTAAGTGTCTGCCTTCAGCTCAGGTCATGATCCCAGGGTCCTGGGTTCAAGCCCTGCATCGGGCTTCTTGCTGACAGGGAAGCCTGCTTCTCCCTCTCCCGCTCCCCCTGCTTGTGTTCCCTCTCTCTCTGTGTCTCTCTTTGTCATATAAATAAATAAAACCTTTTAAAAAATGAATTTGTCCATAGGAACATTTGAGCAGTGAAAAAAAAAAACCTTGACCTTTCCAAAGTCTAATAAATAACCTCTATTTTTTCCTTTTATTTTTATTTTATGCATTTCTTGACATCCTTATTAGTTATTGAAATATGCATTTTTAAAAGTAGGGAGTAATTTATCTCATCAAATACAGTAACACTAGCATAAGAAAAAAAAATTTTTCCCCTGTAAAACCAGTCTTTCAGAAAGAATCAGATAGAGGGGAACCCTGAAGACTCAATTCAGCTTAGGTCATGATACCAGGGTTGTGAGATTGAGCCCCTGCATTGGGCTCCATGTTGGGCATGGAACCTGATTAAGATTCTCTCTCTCCTTCTCCCTCCACCCTTCCCCTCCCCATGCCCATCACCCTCTCTAAAAAAAGAAAAGAAAAGAAAAGAATCACATAGGAATTCTATTGGGCAAAAGCCACTGTCAACATCAGATATTACATAGAATGGGAAGTGTGTGTTTCAGTCTGGGATGGGGGAGGGGGGTTGTTAACACATTTTGCCCAAATGACTCATATCAGATCTCAATGCATAATGACCGCAACACAAGGAGAAGCTGGTCCTCCAAAATTAGGGCAAAGTCTAATGTAGATACATGCCATGTAGGTATTTCAAGAAGAATAATAGCTTTGTCCAAGTAAAAGAATGCCCACATGGATAACAATGCAAGAATTGGTATTCAGAATGCCTGCAAACTGCCCACGGTCTAGCACTGCAGAAAGAGACCTGGTTTCTGCACTTTATCACAGTACAGATGAGTGTGCAAAGAGGGTTGTGAGATTTTTCCCACCATTAAAATGATTTTCCTTGAAATGAAATGCACGTCACTGATGGATCACTAGTGCCAGCTTTTCACATAACACGGCAACTCCAAAAAGTATTTGAGAATAAAAGAGTAACCCAAGGCTGGACAGGGTGGGAACGGCAGGGTCCTATGAGCCAACAATTACTGAGCATTTGCTGAGCACGGACCTGCGTGGCCAGGTCTCATCCCACCACAACCTACGAGGAAGACGTCGTTGTCACCCCTCTACAGACATGAGATGAGGGCTTGGAGAAGCGAAATCACTGGCACCTAAACCTTTCCTTCTTTCAAGTGCAAATGTTCTGTGACCCAATAGCAAGTGGACGAGGTGCTTTTGGAGTGAAATTCAGACAGAGTTGGAGGGAGGCAAGGGGAGAGAGAATAAAATCATCACAAAGGGGGAAATCATGTGCTACTAAGTGTTTCACCACCTGTTCCAGCCCAGAGAGGCTAGTTGATGGCGGCGCCGCCATGGCCAGGTTGGAGCTATCCATGTGAAGGCAAAAAGCTTGCAGATTTCCCGGCAGTTGAACAAGCAGCTATCCTGAGAGTGGGGAAACATGGGGCAAAGAGTATCAGTTTCAAGAAAACTCAAGAGAACCCCGGGGGAACTAGAACCCTGGAATGGGAACAGCAGGGTAATCAGCAAATGAAAGAGACTAAAGATGGTGGGGGGAAATAAAAGAGGAAAACAGGATGCAGGGGACACACCTGAAATCCACTGATGAAGATGGGGGTCCTGCTGACAGTTACATGAAAACAGGGGAACTCTGATTCTCTCTGTGGCCCACTGTCCCAAAACCCGCAGAGATTAAGCAATGTGTGAACTGAGCAGAAGTCTATGCCTGAGGAAACACCGGGAACACAGTGATCCCTGGGCAGGGTTTAGAGAAGGGATCTGCAGAACAGAAGAAGGACTGAGTTGTTGAGAAGAGGAAATGATTTCCAGTGACCACGTATCAGACAGGTTCAGATGTCCAAGCATAGCAAAGAAACCTCTGCTGGGCAATATTACCCCGTGTCACACACACAAGACACTGCACCGCTTCTAAAGGGACATTCCGTCATCTCCTGCTGCTCATACATCTACTTCTGAATAGCTGATGTCAGTGTTCCTGCAGTTGCTGACTCTTGCTGCTTTGGTTCTGATCTTATTTTCATTCTCCCACTTTGCACCCTCCCCTGGTCTAATGGACATGCAGTCTTCCCCCTCCCCCTCACATTTGGCTTCCCATTGGGCTCTCCCCACCTCCATGCCCATGGAAGTTTTATTTTTTTAAAAGATTTTATTTATTTTAGAGATGGAGAGGGGCAGAAGGAGAGAGGGAATCTCAAGCAGGCTCTCCTCCGAGTGAGGAGTCTGAACACGGGGCTTGATCTCATGAGCCCCGAGACCATGACCTGACCAAAATCAAGAGTTGAATCTTAATCAACTGAGCCACCCAGGTGCCCCTCTCCTGGCAGTTTTAAAACAAACCTGCAGATTCTCTGACGCTCATTTATTTGAGAGATGGGGACCTATGTCCCTGCCTCTTGAATCTGGGCAGGTTTGGACCCATAGAATATGATGGAGGTGCCACTACATGCTTCTGAGATTGGATCACAAACAGTCGTGTAACCTGGACCCGCCAACTAAGAAGACCGATTACCACCATGATAGAAAAGTCACATGTCCGCATGCCGGAGGAAAGTCCCAGTGAACTCAGGATTTCATCCAACTGGTCAAGCCACCAGACATGTGAGTGAATTCAACTTGTACCCTTCTGATCAGCTAGCTCTTTCACTGAATAATGCCAAGTGATTTTAGGTGATGCTACAGAGAATGCTTCTGCTAAATTCCTTATGCACTAATTAGTGATAGATTCTAAAATGGTTGCTGACATAAGCTAATAAGTTTGGAATAGTTTGTCATATTGCAGTGGATAATTAGAACACCCCATTCTCAGACCCTTCATGCCTTCCTCTTTAAAGGGTCTCTGGGTAGACAGGGCAACTAGTCCTCCTGAACTCCTGAACAGTTGAGAATAGCACCATGAGATATTGGTTTATTTAACTTCATGGTATCAACCAAGAACAATTTTACTAGCTTATATACTGCATGTATATAGATACACAAAAAAGAATCACAGCCTTCAGCATACGTTTCCTTGAAAAATCACTCTCAGGACATAAGAACTATTCATTATTTCTAGAATGTCCTGTTAATATTTGCTATTTGTTTATTCATTTGTGAGCTGCTTCCTTTTAGAGAAGTAGGAGCAAATTTCAAAGATTCGTAGACGATTTATTTATCTGAGCAAATTTTACACATTTATGTGACCCTTTTCCTCCTGAATTTGAGAAACACGTTCTTCAAATTAAGCAATAAAGCATCTCCATCACAATTCATGGAACAAGGAAGAACAAATTGAGACCCACCCTTTCAAACCTGTCAGTCCAACTGCATAACTGATAGATGAACATGTACCATTAGTTACCTGACTAGCTTACAGTTTGCACTACCCATTCATGCTACGGTTTTTATTGAGCACCTAATATATACCAAGCACTATACTGGATGCTAGCAACACAGAGACAAAGTAGAAACAATAGCAGAACTACAGTGTTTATAGTCTTATAAAGGAAACAAGCACTTAGGCAAGCATCTTAATTTTGTGATTATAAATGCAAAATTTTTCATAGTTTATATTGCAGGAATTGGAGTGTGTCTTTACAATCTACAATCATTGTTGACCCTTACTTTCCCACCAGCTTCCAAGCAGAAGAGTAAGTTGTCATTATCTGGGATAACACAAGTGGAAGGCCCAAGCATTGAAATAATTTAGTGCTGAACAGTGAATGTACTTATACGTTTCTCACCTCTGCAAGTTATTTGCATTGGTGGCAAAATTATAACTAAACTTTGGATTTTAAATTTTTGCTTAAAATGTCTTTCAGAAGATGATGTTATGATGAAGCATTAAGATAAAATAATACTGGGGGGCACCTAGCTGGCTCAGCCGGTAGAGCATGTGACTCTTGATCTCAGGGTTGCAAGTTTGAGACCCACTATGGGTGTAGAGATTACTTAAAAATAAAGTCTTTTTAAAAATGTAAAAAATAAATAATTTTGGGGTGCCTGTCTGCCTCAGCTGATTAAACATCTGACTCTTGACCTCTGACTCTCAGGGTTGTGAGATCAGGCCCCAGGTGGGGCTCCATGCTCAGCTCAAAGTCTGCTTGAGATTCTCTCTCTCCCTCTTCTTCTCTCCCTCCCCCTGCTCTCATACTCTCTATAAAATAAATAAAAATCTGTTAAATTAATTAAATAAATAAATAATATTGAGGGCGTGCGCATGCACACACACACATGCACACACACACACACACACACACACACACACACACACACAGCCTGTCTTCAGCAGGCAAGGCATTTAAAGGCAATACAAATAGCCAAGTCTCTCGGGAGTAGCTGATAGAACTTCCCAAGCCAGGGACAGATGAGTGTGACCAATTCATACAACATGAAGAATAGTTACTTGGGCTCCAGAAGTTTCTTTGTTCAAAGCTTCCTGTCACTTAGAGAGAAGCCATTTAACTTCCAACAATGGAGCCATCAAAACTCCCAGATGAACAAAGTAAGAAACAAAGACCAAACTCCAATAGTCATTAATGTACTTCAATTCTTCACAGTCTCACCTAAGGGTCCTAAAGGGACTACCATCATCAGTTCAGATTACAAACAGGATCATGTTGTAAACTACAATGGTAGGCAAACTGCGGTTGTTGGGATGTGATTCAGATGGACCTTATATTCTCAGTATGTTGAAGACTTACACTCAAATTTTGCAATACTAAGCAAGAAAAGTAGGGCATAATGATCCAGAAAATTTTGATAGTTTAAAAAATTTGATGTAATTAATGGTTATTTTTAAAAGCTATTACTAAACAAATGTGACCTCTTAAAACCAATAGTGTCTTCAAATCAAGGAACTATGGTAATTATATTTTACTGTCAAATGTGCTTATGGGGCTATGACAGAGTATTTTAATATACTGTAATTATAATATATTATTAAATGCACTGTGGAGTCTTGATTTAAATTTATCCCATTGTCCTTATTAGTATTAGTATATTTATCAGAAAATATGTGATACTTGTGGATCAGGAAGATAAGGTCACAGGTGATGCAGTAAAGGACCATGGGACATAAAAAAGATAATGATTGATTTTCTTTGAAATAGGACAGGGAAGAACGAAATTGGATTTCTAAAATGATAAATTTTTTTGTCTTTAAGGATAGGTAAATTTTTGTCACAGGAGTAAGGAGAGTTAAAATTAAGGGAAAATAAACTGAAGGAAGCCAAAATATTTGGTTTATTCAGGAAACTCTGAGAAGTTCAGTGGCTAGATTTTAGAACTTAGTTTAGGGTAGTGACAGAAGAAGTATGCTGGCTTGAGAGGCAGGCCTATATGAAGGGGCTGGTGTTTCACTTTATCCTCTACACGTGGAAGAATCACAAAAAAGATTCAAACAAGGAAGTCTCAAAATCAAATGTATGTGTTTTAAAAAACAAAAACCGGGGCACCTGGGTGGCTCAGTTGGTTAAGCGACTGCGTTCGGCTCAGGTCATGATCCCGGAGACCTGGGGATCGAGTTCCACATCGGGATCCCTGCTCGGCGGGAAGCCTGCTTCTCCCTCTCTCACTCCCCCTGCTTGTGTTCCCTCTCTGGCTATGTTTCTCTCTGTCAAATAAATAAATTTTAAAAAAAAATAAATAAAAAGCAAAAACCAAAAACAACAACTGTGATAGCTGTAGAGAAAATGAATGGGAAGAGAACAAGCTGGAGGCAGGGAGGCCAATGGAGCCTATTACAATATTCCAGGGGAGAGACCATGAGGGCCTCAGCCAAGTAAGTGGCAGTGCAAATGGAAAGGGGAAGTGACTCCTCAGAGTGTCATTCTGTTGTATTCCCATATTCGTCACCATATTCTTGAATTCTGTGTATGGGACCAGAGTACAGACAGACAAAAGTGTGTTACTGGAGATAAAGGAGATAAAGTACAAAAAGCTTATGAATCCAGGGAGTTAGTCTTTGGAGATAAAATTCCCCTTATTAGTTCATTTTGATTTCTTGTGGAAGCAGTACTCATGAATCAATCAATGTGAGCCACCATATTAACTGGTTAAGGGAGAAAAATCGCATGATTATATCAAATGAGAGAAAAAACATTCAACATAATTTAACACCCATTCATAATAAAAACTCTCAGAAAATAAGGAACATAGGAGAACCTCTACAACTTCATAAAGAACATCTCCAAAAACTAGAGCTAACATCAAACTTAATTTGAAAGACTGAATGCTTTTCTCCTAAGATCAAGAAGACAATGTTGTCCACTCTTACCACTGCTCTCAACATAGAACTGGGTGTTCTGGCCAAAGTAATAAGGGAAGAAAGGGAAATAAAATGAACAAAACTGGAATGGAAGAAATAAAATTTTCTGTCTGTAGATGACATGCTGATCTACACAAAAAAATCACAAGGAATCTATTTTAAAAATGAGAATGAATAAATCACTTTGGCGAGGTTTCAGGATACAAGATCAACATATCAAAATCACTGCTATACTAGCATACATAGTAATAACTGTATATTATGTACATACAAGCAATGAATTTGTGAAAACCAAAATTAAAAATACAGTACCACTTACATGGATTGAAAGACTCAGCATATTAAAGATGTCAGTTCGTTCCAAACTGATATACGGCTTTAGTGCAATTTCTGTCACAATCCCAGCAAGATTTCTTGGAGATACAGACAAGTTAATTTTAGAATTTATAAAGACGAAGACAGTAGGATAGCTAAAGCCCTTCTGAAAAAGAAGAATAAAGTAGAAGGAATCACTCTACCTCATTTCAAGACTTATTACATAGCTCTAACAATCCCAGTTGTGGGGTGTTGGCAGAGGGATAGACACATAGATCAGGGGGGCAATGTAGACGACCCAGAAATAGCTCCATACAAGTACAGTCAACTTATTTTTGATAAAGGCCAAAAGTAATTCAATAGAGGAAAGACAGTCTTTCAGATTAATGGCCCTGGAGCAATTAGACATCCATAGGCAAAAACAAAACAAAACAAACCCAAAAAGCAAAGAGTGAACTTGACTTGAACCTCACATCTTAAACAAAAATTAACTCAAATGTATCAAAGAGTTAAATGTAAAACATAAAACTATAAAATTTTTAAAAGATAATGTAGTCTTCAGAACCTAGGGCTTAGGGAAGAGTTCTTAGACGTAACACCAAAAAGCACAATGCATAAAAGAAAAGCATGGATAAATTGGTCTTCATCAAAATTTAAAATCTTGCCCTGTGAAGGACCTGTCAAGAGGATTAAAAAGCAAGCTACAGACTGGGAGGAAATATTTGCAAAAAAAAACCAAGGTCTCATTCCTAGAATATCCAGGAATACTTAAAAGTCAACCAGATATCTGATTAGAAAGTGGGCAAAAGGCATATGCACACAAGCATATGAGTAGCCAATCAACATCACTGGCCATTAGGAAAATGCAAAGTCCCAGTACAATGAGATATTACTGCATACCTCTCATAACAGCTACACTAAAAAAAAATAGTGACAGTAGTAATAAATTAGTAGGGCTGCCCTAACAGATACCACAGTCTGGGTGAGTTGAATCAGCTACAGTTTATTTCTCAGAGTTCAGGAGCGTGGAAGTGCTAGAGCGACGTGTTGGCGGGGTTGATCTCATCTTGACACCTCTCCCGTTAGCTTAGAGTTGGCTCTCTTCTCTCTGTGTCTTCCCATGGTTTTCCCTCTGTATTTCTGTCCGAAACTCTTTATAAGGACTCCAGTCAAATTGGATTAAAGCCCACCCCAATAACGTCATTATCCTTAATTACCTCTCTACAGACTGTATCTCCAAATACAGTGACATTTTGATGTGCTGCGGTTAGGACTTCAACATGAATTTGGGGGGCAGGGGGCACGATTCAACCTATAACAAATACCAAATGCTGAGGAGGTTGTAGAGAAACAGGATCTCTTGTGCATTGCTGGTGGGAATCTAAAATGATACACCCATCTCCAGAAAATAGTTTGTCAGTTTCTTAAAAAGCTAAACTAAACATGTACTTACAATGTAACACAGAAATTGCACTCTGGGGCTTTTATTCTAGAGATGGAAACTTACACCTGCACAAAATTCTGTGCACAGTTCTTTGTAGCACTGTTACCTGTAATAGCCCCAAACTGGAAACAACCAAAATGTCCCTCAGTAAGTGAATTAGAACAAACTCCAGTGCGTCCATACCATGGAGTATACTCAGCAATAAAAATAGACAAACTATTGATGCTTGCAACAATTTAGAGGGGTTTTAAAAAGGTCATGATGCCGAGTGAAAAAAAAGCCAATTTCAATAAGTCACATACCTTGTGAGCCCACTTATGTACACTCTTAAAATCATAATACAGATGTGGAAATCAGGTTGGTTTTTGCCAGAGGCTAGGGGAGGGGAAGAGAAGGGATGTGTGTGACTCTAAAAGGTGGCACGGGAAATCTAGGAAGGAATGGAATCATTCTGCCTCTTGTTCATGGTGGCTACATGAGTTGACGTATGTTATTAAACAACACGAAATTATGCACACGCATTGCACCTATGTCAAATTTCTGCTTTGGGCATTATACTATGGTTATGCAAAATGTAACTGTTATGGGAGATTAGGTGAGGAATATACAGGACCTCGCTCTATAGTGGTCTCGCCTTAACCACACGGATGCAACCTAGGACCCCCAGTGGATGCATGAAACTGTAGCTAATACCAAACCTTGTAGATATTTTTTTTTCTTTTACATACAGACCTATGATAAAGTTTAATTTATAAATCAGACACAGTAAGAGATTAACAATAACTAATAATAAAAGAGCATAATTATAGCTATACTGCAATAAAAGTTATGTGAATGTGGTCTTTCTCAAAATAGCTTATCTTACTATCCTCACTCTTCTTATGATGATGATGTCAGATGATGAAATGCCCATGTAATGAGATGAAGTGAGATGAATGACTTAGGCATTGTGATGTAGCATTAGACTACTATTGACCCTCTTCTTCTTCTCCTCCTTCTCTCCTCCTTTCCTTTTTTTTTTTTTTTGCATCCCTGGATGAGAGTCTACTACGGACCTTCTGATGATATGTCACAAGGTATGTCACAAGGAGGATCATCTGCTTCTGGACCACAGTTGAGCACAGGTAATTGAAACCTTGGAACTGCAGATAAAGAGGGACTACTGTATAACCTTGCAAATTCCAGTGAATGTATAATTATTTTTTTTAATTTTTAAATCAATGATTAATAAAATGGCAATATTTTTAAAAAATATTTACTATCATTAGCCATCAGGGAAATACAAATCAAAACCACATTGAGATACCACCTTACACCAGTTCGAATGGCCAAAATTAACAAGGCAAGAAACAACAAATGTTGGGGAGGATGTATAGGAAAGGGAACCCGCTTACACTGTTGGTGGGAATGTGAGTTGGTGCAGTCACTTCAGAAAACAGTGTGGGGTTTCCTCAAAAAATTAAAAATAAAGCCACCCTATGACCCGGAAATACTGGGCATTTACCCCAGAGATACAGATGTAGTGAAAAGAAGGGCCATATGCACCCCAATGTTCATAGCGGCAATGGCCACAATAGCCAAACTGTGGAAAGAGCCCAGAAGCCATTCAACAGACAAATGGATAAAGAAGATGTGGTCTTTGGGGTCTTTGGGGCACCTGGGTGGCTCAGTTGGTTAAGCGACTACCTTCGGCTCAGGTCATGATCCTGGAGACCCGGGATCGAGCCCCACATCAGGCTTCCTGCTCAGTGGGAAGCCTGCTTCTCTCTCTCTCACTCCCCCTGCTTGTGTTCCCTCTCTAGCTGTGTTTCTCTCTGTCAGATAAATAAATAAAATATTTTTTAAAAAAAGAAGATGTGGTCCATATATACAATGGAGTATTACTCAGCCATCAGAAATGATAGATATCCAACTTGGGCATCAACATGGATGGAGGAGATTATGCTGAGTGAAATAAATCAAGCAGAGAAAGTCAATTATCATATGGTTTCACTTACTTGTGGAACATAGGGAATAGCATGGATGACATTAGAAGGAAGGGAAAAATGAAGGGGGGGAAATTAGAGGGAGAGATGAGCCATGAAAGACTATGGACTCCAAGAAACAAACTGAAGGTTCTAGAGAGGAGGGTTAGAGGGATGGTTGGCCCAGTGATGAGTATTAAGGAGGGCACATATTGCATGGAGTACTGGGTATTATACACAAACAATGAATCATATAACACAACTTCAAAAAACTAATGATGTACTGTATGGTAACAAACATAACATTAAACACACACACACATTTATTGATTGATTTGAAAGAGAGAGAGGTTGGAGAGCAGGGTGGGTAGAGGGAGAGGGAGAGAGTCTTAAGCAGACTTCACGCTGAGTGCAGAGCCAAACTCTGGGCTTGATCTCACAACCCTGGGATCATGACCTGAGCTGAAAACAAGAGTTGGATGCTTAACCAACTGAGTCACTCAGGTGCCCCAATATTTTAAATAAAGACAGAATCCAAAGGGACTAGGACTCGAGTGAGGTGAGTAAGACCACTCATGCAGTTGTAGAACTTTAAATTTTTGAATTCTGTTCACCAATATATTTTTTTTGCATTAACTGGGTTTTTTTTTTAATGTTGCAATAAATTATCATTTATCTTGATTACTGAGTTTTTTGCCATCCCATTAAATTTTGCATCTGAGATAAGTGCCTCCTTTGCCTCAAACCAATCCCTAGCTCTGAGGCTCACCATGCATTGCCAGATTGTTTGTCGGAGGGTTTTGCTGCTAATGACTGCTATGTAAAATGTGAGCATTATTTTACAATGTTTTTAAATTTGATTACAAAAATACTGCATACTCGTAAAAAATAAGAGTGTAAAGTAAAAAGTAAACGTCTCTCATATCTTTCTCCTCTCAATCCTGTTTCCAGAAGAAGCCATTGTTAATAAATTATGTATCCTCCCAGATAATTTAATATAAATGCATGCAATGTATATATGCTATATATATATACACTTTAAAAAACAAATGAGTCCATATTCTACCACTGTTCTCAACTTGCTTCTCTTTTCAATTAGTGATATGACAGACACATTTCTATATCCTCCTATTCTAGCACATTCTATTTAAGCGGCATAGAATCCAATGTATAGCTATATCATAGTTTAGTTAATAAGTTCCCTATTGATAGTCATTCAGGATGTTTTTAGTATTTATTGTTTCAAGCAATTTTAAAACAACAACAAAAAATCCCTAAATATATTTTTTCTTGCTTGTTCTTATTTAAATGTTTTTTTTATTAATATTGTCAAATTGTCCTCTCAAATATATGATGTATCTTTTCACCCTTCACCAGTTGTTTCCAGAGGGAAGAGAATCTATTTCCCTTCTGTTGCCAACACTGTATGCCATCCATTTAAAACCTTTTTTTTGCTAATCTGATAGGTAAAAAATGTAATATCATTGCTTTATTTTGACACTCCTTTATTATCTTTTTATAGGTTTATTAGCCATTTACTGCTTTCCTATGAATTTTATGTTCTTATCCTTTGCCCATCTTTCTACTGGATCATTAATTTTCTCCATATGGATCAGCATGAACTCTTTGCATATTAAAGAGGTTAATCCTTCATGGTTTTGTGTATTACAAACACTTTTATCTGTATTTCTTGCTTGTTTTTTATTTTATCTTTGGAATGTTTTTGATTTGTTTTTGTTGACTTTTTTGCTGCATGGAAATTCCAGGATTAAAAAAATATTTAAATAATTTTATCATTAATGGTTTCTTAATATATCAAGCTTAGTATGGCCTTACCCATCCAAACTTATTTTTTTCTTTTTTTCTTAAAGATCTTATTTATTTATTTATTTGAGAGAGAGAGAGAGGGCACAAGCCAGTGGGTATGTGTGTGTGTGTGTGTGTGTGTGTGTGGAGGGAGGAGCAGACACCCCCTCCCCCTCACTGAACAGGGATCCACACTTGGGACTCGATCCCAGGAGCCTGAAACCATTACCTGAGCCAAAGGCAGATGCTTAATTGACTGAACCATCCAGGCACCCTCAAACTTACTTTTTTCTAATTTATTCATGTTTTCTTCTAGGGTTTTTGTTGTTATGGCATTTTTTTGAGAGTTTAAGCCATTGAATTTCCTTATAAAGGAGAAGAACTTTGTCAAAAGATTTTCTATTTTTTACAACATACTTTATTTTTTTTTTTTTAAGATTTTATTTATTTTGACAGAGAGAAACACAGCCAGAGGGGGAACACAAGCAGGGGGAGTGAGAGAGGGAGAAGCAGGCTTCCCGCAGAGCAGGAAGCCCGATGTGGGACTCGATCCCGGGTCTCCAGGATCATGACCTGAGCCGAAGGCAGTCGTTTAACCAACTGAGCCACCCAGGCGCCCCTACAACATACTTTATTAGCTAGGCCATCTTTCACCACTATTTTTGAGAGGTTAACTTTATCATATAATAATGTTCATACATAATTCCAATCATTTCTGAATTTCTAATTCTATTTACTTGGTAGAATCTTTTTGTTTCCATATTACTTCATAGCATGTAAATTACTGGAATTTAATGAAACATTTAAACATTTGATAGGGCTATTTCTTTTCTTTTTTTAAAAGATTTTTAATCTCTACCCCTAATATGGAGCTTGAACCTATAACCCTGAGATCAAGAGTCACATGCTGTACCAACTAGGCAAGCTGGTTGTCCCTCTTTTCTTTATTTATTTTTATCTACAGATTGTTTCCTGGCTTTTCTCTCATGTTTGTTTTTCTAGATGATCATTAGAATAATTGCATTAAGTTTTTAAGAGCCCTGTGTTCTGACTGGCATCACACTAAATTTATAAATTCATTTTAAGACAATTTCTGTTGTTTAGTATCGTTTTAATAATCTTCATATCTTTTTAATTCCTAGGTAAAAAGAACACAAGTCCATCAATGATTAAATTCTTCTTGAACAAAATAATATTTCATTATGTTGCATATCTTTGATTAGAGCTTGAGGAGGGAGAGATTTTCTGTAATTCTACAATTACTATTTACATTTAACATGAACTAATTCATTCTATAAACAATTATGAAGCACCTATAGCCTATTCCACACACCATGTTAAATAATGAAAAGATAATGAAGCAAAGACATGGTCCTTGTTCTGACATCTTATCGAGTGGTCGTTTCTAATACTGAAGGACAGTTATATAAGTAATTGTGGAATAAATGGAGTGACTGCTATAACAACAGATATAAAGGATATCGCTTTAACATGGAATATAGGATCACAGAGTTTGAAGAAAAGCTTATTTTCTTTTTTTTTTAAGATATTCATTTATTTATTTGACAGAGAGAGAGATCACAAGTAGGCAGAGGGGCAGGCAGAGAGAGGAGGAAGCAGGCTCCCCGTTGAGCAGAAAGTCTGATGTGGGCCTCGATCCCAGGACCCTGAGATCATGACCTGAGCCGAAGGCAGAGGCTTTAACCCGCTGAGCCACCCAGGCTCCCGAAAAGCTTATTTTCTGTAGCAGCTTTTTGGGGCTTCCAAGATGACTTGTCAATTAGAATATTGAGGAAAAGTGAACATTAGCCGATAACGGTATTATCCATTTATGTATCTACTGGAGTCTTGATGTTACTCAGAAAAATTGTTTTAGTTAAAAACAACAAAATAAATGGAAAAAATGAATATAAAAGTGTTCATTAAGAATTGGATCTTATATATAAGCAGATTTTCACACATGTGAGTAAAATCCTGAGATAGTAGAGATGTGAATTTTTAACCATGATATGTGACACAAATACTTTCCCCACCAGCTTTATTAATTTTCATAGTAAGAAATCCAAAAATTTAAGACAGTTAAATCTGTCATTTCCGTTTAATTTTTTCCTATTGTTTCAATCTTTCAAAAGCTACTATTTCTACAAAGATCTTGTAAATAGGGTCCCATTGTGGCCACCACATTTTAATAATCACATGAATTGCTGAATAGCATCCAGAAATGATGAGAAATGAAAAGTACTTTTCTGTTTCTTCACAAGTAAAAATTTAAATAGAACAGACCAAAAAGAGAACTTGTGCATTGTCTCCAAGAATAATACAGAGGATATGAGCAATGATTTTCCATGTCTAATAATTTTGATTGAGAGAAAATGAGTTTAGAGGAAAGTAGATATATTTTCGATGAACACAAGGCAGAATTTACCTGCTGGAACAATGGAATAAAATCCCAAAGAAGAAAAGGACCTCTGTTTTCATATATTTTCCCAAGATAATAGAACTTACTTATACCAATGATTTACAAACAAGAGTTCTTATTTGGAGTATCTTGGAGGAGGTAGGGGAGAGATAGGGTTTTAATAGAAAGCCAAGGGCACAGGACTATCAGTTTGAACATAAAGATGTGGAAAAACTGGTTTATCTAGTTGACAGATGGGGTGTTAACAGGTGGTGTGCTGATTCAGCAAGTAGCTCAAAGTCTCTTCTCAGTATTGGCTGATAGTAGTAGTTAAAGGTCAAGTCACATTCTTAAAAATAGTAATTTTGGTTACAGCCTTGTGATGTGGTGATCTGTATTAATTCATATTTGGCCTTGGACAAATGGGCTCACAGTGAACACTTCCTCCCTCAAATCCAACATAGTCATGAAATTACATAAAAAACAAAGAACCAAAAGCAGTGAAAATGTAATTTTTTTTTAAGATTTTACCTATTTATTTGACAGAGAGAGAGATCACAAGTAGGCAGAGAGACAGGCAGAGAGCGAGGAGGAAGCAGGCTCCCTGCTGAGCATGCTTCCATCCCAGGACCCTGAGATCATGACCTGAGCCAAAGGCAGAGACTTTAACCCACTGAGCACACAGGCGCCCTGATTTTCTTTTAAATAAAGGCACAAAAAGCATATTTTTCTGTGGTTTAGAAATGCTATGATGGTGGGAAAGTTAGATAAAAATAGTTTAGCACATTGTCAAACTCTCAAATTAACCAAATTTCTTTTCGTAGGGCAGGCATATTCAGCATATAAATCAATGGTCAAAATCTGGTCTTTAGTGATTTTGAAAACAGACATAAAATGCATATTTTACATTTGAAAAGTCTCTAATTGACTACGAGAGCCATGGCAAAAGGAGATTAGAAATTTTTCAGCTGCATAAGATTTTCAATGTGCTCCCTAAGGATGTGGGTGTGTATCTTTGATAATAAGATTGAGTTGATTAGTAGAAAGGAAATGTGGTGTCAAGCATTAGAACCTCATTTTTATTATCTAGCACTTACGTAATTCATTTCCTCTCTGAACTGAAAGAAATACTTTATAATATCTGGTTAATGAGAGCAGTGTTACATTTCAAGGACTGAAGCTGGAGATACCAGAGAAGTCCAGCTGGTGACCGAGTCAGGCCTCACAAGGCTTCATTGTGTTGATAGGGTCACCAGGAACTCAAGTCCATCAGATTCACTCGGAGACTGACTCACACCGACAAACTACCAATTCTCTGAGGTCAAGGCTGGGGGAAATGAGCACACACATCTGCCTTTCCTCCCGCACCAAATTCTATAAAATCACTCTCTATAGAGGCACTTTTAAGAAGAATGACTCTATAACTATGTGGGGAAGTAATAGGAAGCTTCGTTAATGAGCCAGAAATTTGGAATTATTTCTAAAATGGGAAAAGCAGAAGGAGTCATATTTAAAAGGAAAAAAAATCCAGTAGATTATCACAGTTCCAAACACATGCAAGATAGGAATCGTGGCATGAGGGGACTGGTTGGGAGAGTTCTATGATCCAAGCTAGTGCAACTCACTTATTCGTTCTTTCACCTTTCATCTGTTATGCATCTGTTATGTGCCAAGCACTATTCGAGTTATCTGAGTCACGTCAATAAACAAAATAGGATTCTTGCCCTGTTGGAGTGTGTGTTCTGGTAGTGGCCTTGCAGGTAATGTAAACTGGCCAATTCTGAATATCTTTTGAAGGTAGAACAAACAGATTTCTTGATGCATTGGGTGTAGGTTGCCGAAGAAAGAGAAAAGTCACCAATGACCCACATCTTCTGGCCTGAGCAGCTGGATGGGTGAGATTGACCTCACCTGAGATAGGGGTTGCTGCTGGTCAAGAAGGTTTTGTGGAACTTGGAAGAGGGAAAGGTGATCATGAGTTCCATTTTGGACATGTTGCATCTGAGATATCAATTAGACCTCCAAGGGGAGATGGCAGGTGGCAGTTCTCCAGGATCCAGAGAATGGAAGAGATGCCTGGGCTGCAGAGATCTCTGTGGGAGTTGTTGGCACGTGTGCCATATTTAAAGCCACAAGACTGGATAAGATCACTACATGCGACAGCATCGGTATGGAGGAGAAAAAGGACATAAATTGATTAAAGGAAAAATATCCTGATGCTCTTCTCAACAAATGCCCCCCCAAAATTTCATAACCTTTAAACCCTCATTC
The DNA here is from genome assembly GCA_004023965.1 of Spilogale gracilis. Classification (NCBI taxonomy): domain Eukaryota; kingdom Metazoa; phylum Chordata; class Mammalia; order Carnivora; family Mephitidae; genus Spilogale; species Spilogale gracilis. The sequence goes on from PITA01003756.1 coordinate 78,762, forward strand.
CTGATTAAGAGAACAATGGTAGCAAGAATTTTGGCAGGCTAGAAATATAAAGAAACTTTATTTAAGGGGAAAAAGAAGACCTCAATCTATAATGAAAGATATTGTATTCTCTAGATAGAAGCCCCCCCCCAGAATCCTGTGTGTGTGTATGTGCACGTGTGTGTGTGTGTGTGTGTGTGTGTGTGTGTGTGTGTGTAGTTAGTTTCTGTTTGTCTCACCTTGATATTTCTCAAGTTACAAGGCAAGGGAGCCAATTGTAACAAATACTATTGTACAGTGATGTATCGAGAATAAGTGAATCACCATTTCATCCCTGTCTCAATCCTCTTTGAGGTAACAAATGTTAACAATCTGGCATTTATCCCTTCACATCTTTGTCATGGCTCATTCAGTATTACAAGCCTTTGTGCAGCCCACAGTTTTAAAGGTTTGCCTGTATGGGCTTTGTTTTGACAAAACAGAATCATATCATGCACAGTACAAGCTTTTTAAAATTTAACAGCATATCATGGACACCCTGCAAATATGTAGAGGTAGATTCAACTGTAGTTTTTTCCTTTAATATGAATTTTATACACACACACACAAACACACACCCTATACATATACATGTATATGTAACATACATATACACATTAATGTGTATGCATATATATACATTGTATATATATCATTATGCTAGCTGAAAAAACCTTCGATCAACTATTTTTTTTCCTTTATCCTCCTTACATCTACCCAAATCTCAGCCACTTAGCCTCAACCTGGCTGTTAACAACCCCTTATAGAATATTCCATGCTTTTTCCCCCAAGCTCACAAAATCATAAGCAAAGAGAGGTTTGCTTACAAATAGATACATTTACACATACACCCACATTCATATGTTTATATGACATCACTGGCAGCCATGCTGTTCACAATTCTCAGCATCTTGCCTTCCTCTCTCAACACCCTGTAGAAATCCCTCTAATTCATAGGGAGTAGTTTTAATACCTTCTTCTGTAATGGCGGAGTGCTTTGTGATGCAGATACACAATTTAATCAACCATTTTCTCATGGGTGTGTATTCACTTTGTCTTTACGTTTTTGCCACTATAATTCTGCAGTCCACAATTTCACATATTGGCTTCTGTATGATTCTTTTATTACTACTGGCCACACTAACAAGAGTTCAGTCCTTGGGTCAAAGGGTATGGGAATTCTTTATTTTGATATACGCTATTGGACTGTCTTCCTTCTGAAAAGATAGTAATATTTTCACAAGCAATGCTCGAGATTGCAATAGATAATATCACTCTTTTTAACTTGTTGCCAGTCAGATAGGTGTAGAGTAGTGTCTCGTTATTATTTTAATTTTTAGTTCCCTGACTGCTGGTCAGTTCGCGTGTCTTTTCATATGTTTATTAGCCATTTGGATTTGCTATTCTGTAAATTGCCTGTTTATACCTCTTGCCCTTTTTAAAAATTGGAAGGGCTTATATTTCTCTTATCACTTTGTAAGAAATGTTTGCATATAAGAAACATTAACCTTTTATCTGTTGCCTGCATTGCACATATTGTCCTAAAAGCATATTTTGATTCTTGACTTTATAGTATCTTTCACCATATAAAAGCATTAAACTTTTACATAATCAAATGTTTATCTTGTATACTTTCTGTGTTTCTGACTTTAGTTAAAAAGGTGTTCTCTGTACCCTAGATTTGCATGTAGCCACCTGAATGTTCCTCCAAGATTTATTGTTTATATTTAAGTTTTTAATCCACTTGAAATTTACTTTTGGGCTTGCCGAGAGATTGGGATACAAGTTCATTTCGTTCCAGATGAACAGCCAGTTATGCCAGCACTATTTATTAAATAAACCATTCATTCCCATAGAACTGAAATACTACCTTTGTCACATATTAAATTATGATATATACTGATATCTATTTTTGGATCCATTCTTGTGTTCCACTGATTTGTCTACTCTTATGCCAATACCATGTTGGTTGTATTACAGTGATTTCTATTACAGTGGCTTTCAGTTGAAGACAAATCTCTCATTATTTATCTTCTTCATAGTTTTGGGTTTGTTTGTTTGTTTTTTGCTAGTCAGGCATTTATATTTCCCTATGGATTTTAATATAATTTTATTCAACTTCCTCTACCCCTACAAAAGAGAACTATTGTGACAATTAATGGAATTTTGTTGTGTCTATTTAGGAGCAGAACTGATATTTTTAAAATCTGTAACAATTTCAGTATTTCTTTTTTTTAAAGATTTTATTTATTTATTTGACAGAGAGAAACACAGCTAGAGAGGGAACAGAAGCAGGGGGAGGGAGAGAGGGAGATTCACGCTTCCTGCTGAGCAGAGAGCCTGATGCGGGGCTCAATCCTGGAACCCCAGGATCATGAACTGAGCCGAAGGAAGAAGCTTAATGACTGAGCCACCCAAGTGCCCCCAATATAAGTATTTCTTTAAAAAAATAATAACATTATCACATTGTAAAAATAAAAAGTTTTTGTTATAGTTAAATGTCTAGTCACTGTTTAAGCTGCCGCAGTGTTCTCATGATTATCTTGTTTTTAGACTCAGGATCAAAATAAAGCTCTAAGCTGCAGTTGGAAGTGATTGGTTTTTAGTTTGTTTTTTTTAATGTGGACTCTCCCTCTGTCCCATCTGTTCTTACAATTTCTGAAGAAAATAGACTGTCCAGTAGCATTTTCCTAGGCTGAATTGTGATAATTGCCCTTCTGTGGTGTCGTTGAGCATGTTCCTCTGTCTCCTGTAGTTTCCGTGTACTGGTGCTGAGATCTAGAAGTTCAGTCAGGCTCAGGTTCAATTTTCTGGCAACTCCTCTTCATAGAAGGTGGCACAGGACATTGGATTGTCTCTCTTGGCTTCTCAGCACTCCTGCATGCACTGCATTTTTTTTGTTAGGATTCACATGCCATTGGGGGCTGGGGTGAGAGGGGATATTTTAATTCCCTCAGTCCTTTTTATTGTGAACTGGAACAGCTTTAGAAGTTTCTTCTACAAAGATGCTGTGTCCTTGACAGTCCCTGGATGCCTGGTGGACTGGGACCCAGGAGAACAAGATAAAGGATAGATTTCAAATGAGCTCATTTCCAGGAATCCTCTAAGGGTGACGACTGAGTTAGGCTTGGTTTGCTTGTTTTGTTAAGAGCTAGGGGGCCTCAATAATGATGTATTTCAATGATAGTTATTTGTCTGTTTCAGTGGCCTCTGGGGCCTGGTTGGGTTGCTGGTGCTGCGCACAGCGCTGGGTATCTTTGAGGTCATATCAGAGAAAAGGAAGCTCAGATGCTCAGAGCAGGCAGTGCATTTCCTGCCCTAGACCATATTGAGGCTGGAGCTCCCCAGGCCCTGCTTCCTTCTAGGGAAAATGGGATGGGACCACCATCTGGGCACTTGATGTTACTGGCTGAGTCACAGTGTTTGGACTTTTTCAGGGGACGGAGTAGAAAAATGGTGTTTGTTTATGAGATTACCCGTATCATGAGTTTATATCAGTAGCTTCGATTCAAATGAAAGACTATGGGATTTTTACTTAACCGATTGATCTCCTTTCTGCCACACTGAAAAATTTGGGTTGTTGACAATCCCCACTGAATTCATTGACATTAGACCACTCTGCACACAATCCAGTCGTGAGATTTTTGAGAGCAGCTTTAGTTGCTGCAATTTTTTTTTTTTTTTGCCCTTAGGGAATGTCTCACTAGGGATGGGCTATCAAATTACCATGCTTTAAAAGTCCTTTTATACAGTTCCTCTTGGTGTAGCTGTGCCACCAACATGATTCCATTCGGATTGGGTTCATTTGGTTACTTTCAGTTTTTCAGAGATCATTTTTTAAAAATTTAAGTTAAATGTATAACTATGTAATCCCTATATGGTTTTAAAGTCAAATCTAAAGGCAAAATATATTCAAAAAAGTCCAGCTACTATGCCTGCCCCTTCACTACTTTCCCTAACAGGGAATCTTAAATGTAACAGATAGGCCTGGCTGGCTCAGTGGCTCAGCCGCTTAAGGTTAAGCATCTGCCTCCGGCTCAAGTCATGATCCCTAGGTCCTGGGATTGAGCCCCACCTCAGCGTCCCTGATCAGCGGGAAGCCTTCTCCCTCTTCCTCTGCTGCTCCCCCTGATTGTACTCTTTCTCATTCTGTCAAAAAATAAATAAAATATTTTTTTAAAAAAGGCTGTAGTAATAGCTAATCAACTTGGCAATTTTAAATGTAAGTAGATTTATGCACAGGTATATACATACTAGTATGTGTATATGTGTGTCGTGTATTTCCCCCTTTTTGATTTTTTAAAAAGATTTATTTATTTATTTATTTATTTATTTGAGAGAGGGCGCCTTAGTGGGAGGAGGGGCAGAGGGAGAGGGAGAGAGAATCTCAAGCAGACTCCCAGCTGACTGCAGAATCCAACACGGGGCACGATCTCAGGATCTTGAGATCATGACCTAAGCTGAAATCAAGAGTCTAAGACACTTAACTCTCTGAGCCACCAGATGTCCCTGTATCTCCCCTTTCTTAAATGGTGGAGAACTGTTTATGCTTCTCTCCACCTTTTTACTTTTAACAAAGTATCCCAGAGATCACTCTCTCTCCCTAATCTTGAGAATTTTAATACTCTCATACAATGGCGTTCTCACTCTTTCCAGTTTATCAGCCTTGAGGTGGCCAGCACATCCTCAGTGGGGTCTTCCAATGCAGCCTTCAATCATGCATCTTCCCTTTCCAGTCCGTCAACAGCATCCAGCAGATGACAAGTGTTATTTTATGACATTACCTTTTCCCATCCAAGGGCAAGGTATATGCAAGTATAAGGGTATCGGTTTTATCTAGTATTAGTACATAAATAATTCAATCCAAATTCAAATTCCTATGGCCCTTTTCAAGGGAATTTATTAAGCAAGTTATACAATTCATAGGAAAGGCAAAGGGACCCAAATGGCCACAAAAATTTTGAAAAAAAAAAAAAAGAAAAAGAAAAATGAGAGAAACCTTTCCCTACCATTTATGGAGCAAACACTGAGAGTCTACCCTATAGACTTGGTTTGTAACGTAATTTACTAACATCTGCTCTGGGCCATCATGAAACAACCAGTGCCCAGATTTCACATCCTCCCTACACAATGAAATCACTAGACAAAACATACAAAATAGCAGTTTCAGGCATTGAAACAGGCAGCACAGACAAGGAAAACAAAGGAGATGATCTGTACGATCACCTGAGCCTGCCTACAGAGAATTTCTCAGCTGCAGTTCAGGCAGGAGTACCAGAGTGATCTCTGACTTAAGCACGGAGTTAGAGTCTGAAGAGTTGAATCAAGACAGCTCGAATTGGTGGGGCACACCAGACAGCCAAGAGCCACATGGAGAGAGCGCTGAAGAGCTGCAGAGGGTTCCCTTTGAGGGTTTCAGCCTAGCACTCAGTGCTGCATGTGTGTCTGACGGAGATCAGGCCGCTGCCACCAAATGCTGTGCCCTGGGTGTCTTCAACAATGAACATTTATGTTTCATGGTTCTGGCGGCTGGAAGTCCAAGATCCAGGTACCTGGTGAGGTTCTTGGTGAGGGCCCGCCTCTTGATTATACCCTCACCTTCCTTAGTCCTCGCTGCAGAGCAGAGAGAGATCCTGTATCTTCTCTTCTTTTTCGAAGGGTGTGAATCCCATCATGGGGGGCCCACCTTCATGACTCCATATAACCCTAATTACCTCCCGAAGGCCTAACTTCAAATGCCATCATGTTGGGGTTAGGGTTTCAATGTATGGATTTGGAGGACAAACATCCAGGCCACGGCAGTGTGATGAGAAAACTACACAGAGCGAGAGAAAGATGACCAGGTAAGATCAGGCAGAACAATCCCCTCCACTAGCTTTAGAGTAAAGGCCCTTCTGGACTTAATGAACAAAGTACAAAGCATAAAAGCAATCTTTGAAAGGATGGAATTCCTTCCAAGTATCTTAACTCCATCCCGGAGCAAAGCCCCAAAATATTTAAAGGAGCATAAAATACTCCACTTTGGGGACACCTGGGTGGCTCAGTTGGTTAAGCGACTGCCTTCGGCTCAGGTCATGATCCTGGAGACCCGGGGATCGAGTCCCACATTGGGCACCCTGCTTGGCAGGAAGTCTGCTTCTCCCTCTCTCACTCCCCCTGCTTGTGTTCCCTCTCTGCCTGTGTTTCTTTCTGTCAAATAAATAAAATCTTAAAAAAAAAATACCCCACTTTGAACAAGACAACATTCATAGTATTTGCACCTAATAAAACCTTACCAGACACGCACAGAAGCAGAATAATTTTTAACCCTTAATGATGAGAAAAAAGAATCAATAAAACAAACCCAGAAATAACACAGAGGATAAAATATTTAGACAATGGCATTAAAAGAGTAATCCCAAGTTTAAGAAGGTAGAGGAAAGCATGAATGTGTTAAGGAGGGACATTAAAGATATAGGAAAGATCCACACAAAATTTCTAATGACTGAGGTTTTAGAGACTGAGCCATTCAGTGAATCAGCCTTTGGTGAATTCACTTGTAGAAAAGTAGCTTTGGGGGCGCCTGGGTGGCTCAGTCATTCAGCATCTGCCTTCAGCTCAGGTCATGATCCTGGAGTCCCGGGATCAAGCCCCACAGCGGCTCCCTGCTCAGCAGGAAACCTGTTTCTCGCTGCTCTCTCACTCCCCCTGCTTGTATTCCCTCTCTCACTATGTTTCTCTCTTTTGAATAAATAAATAAAATCTTAAAGAAAGAAAGAGGAAGGAAGGAAGGAAAAAGGAAAGAAAGAAAGAAAGAAAGAAAGAAAGAAAGAAGAAAGAAAGAAGAAAGAAAGAAAGAAAGAAAGAAAGAAAGAAAGAAAGAAAGAAAGAAAGAAAGAAAGAAAGAAAGAAAGAAACGGAGAGAGAAAGAAAAAGAGAGGGAAAGAAAAAGAGAGGGAAAGAAATGTGGCTTTGGGAGAACTGACCACGAATGAAGAAGCCTGGACCTGTGACTGAGAGTAGGGCTAATATCTCTTCACCCCTGGAATGCAAGTAACAGAGCCGGGGCATAAGCAGTGTAGGCATTCTTTCTGGGCAAGTTACACGGAGGAGGAGGAGGAGTGGAGAAAGAGAAGGACTCCATTTGTGGGATGCAGATCCAAAAGAACAAAAACGAAAATCCTGGGTGACACGGTGACTCATTAATCCCAGCCAACTGAGAAACATGGACCAGCAGAATTCAGGCACTCACTGGATCAGTGGAGATGGTGAACTTCTCCTTCCTAGTACTTCCGGATGCAGAAGCCTGCCTGAGAAGTGTGTAAAGCTGAGCAGGGGAAGGAGAGGCTATCTCCATACAACAAGTAAGTTCAGGCATTGCGCTGTAGAAACAGCTTGGGGGGCCATGTGGCTGCTGTTCTCAAGTCTCTCAGTCCTGATTCCTCATTTCCTGTTCCTGTTTTCTTTATAGGCTTCCATTCATCTTAATTGCCTCAGTACCTGTGTGGGCTTCCCTGAGTTTCCTACTGCTCTGTTTATAAAATTATCATGAGAGTAAGAGACACCGGTACAAACTACTAGAGCAGGGTGTCCCTCAGACTCAGGGAACCAGGGCTCAAACTTTGAGTGGCCCAGGTCTCATGACCATGCTCGTGATTCTGAGTCCTGGGCCAGTCAGGGCTCCAACGGGGGTCTTCTTGAACCAATATTTTCCCACTTGGCAAGTTGTCTACAGGGCCAAGGGAATGTGGCCATTTGGAGTCCCTACCCCTGGGAACCTGGATGGGAGTCATGACCCCTGGACTGGGGTGTCCATAAAGGGAGGGGAGAGAAGGTATGTGTGCCACAGGCTAGGAGCCATCATTTGCATCCTTGCCCCAGAACCAGTTCAAAGTTAGCAGCAGACCTGTTTGCCAATCCAGAGATGGCCTGACTTCTTGCTGGAGGACCTCAATATAATTCTTTTTTTTTTTTTTTACCAGCTTAAATACTTTCTCTGGGGCCTAGATGTTGTATCAGAACTCATGGCTTTACCTATCCCTCTGTGACATGTCTCAGCTTTTCTCCTCCCCCTTTATATCTTTTTATCTGTAATTCATTCCACCCTTCCTCTGTCTGGGTTTTCCCTGCCACCACTTTTCTGAAACAGCACGTAAAGGTCCTCAGTGGCCTCCATCTCTTTCAACCCAATGGTCAGATATCTGCCCCATCTTATTTTTATATTCATTTTTCTATTGTCACTGTAACGAATTATTCCACACTTAGCAGCTTGAAGCAACAGAATTTATCTTATAGCTCTGTATAACAGAAGTTTGACAGGTGACTCACTGGGCTAAAATAAAGGTGTCAGCAGGACTACATTCCTTTCTGGAGGCTCTAGGAAAGAATCTGTTCCTTTGTTTGTTCAGATTATTTGCAGAATTCGGTTTCCTGTGGTTGCAGAACTGTTTGCTTTGCTTACTATCAGCTAAGTGGTGTTCTCAGTTTCTGGAGGTCACATTCATTCTTTTGCTCATTGCCCTCTTCCTCCATCTCCAAAGTCAGCAACAGAGGGATGGGTGCCTCCCATGCTTAGAATATCTCCTTCCTCTTATCACATCAATCTAACTGTTCTCCCTTCCTCTTCCATTTGTAAAGGCTATTTGATTTCATTGGGACTGTGAGCATAATCCAGGATAGTCTCCCTATCTTAAAGTCCACGAGCTTAATTTCATCTGCAAGGTATCTTTTGCTACATAAAGTAGTAGATGCAAAATATCCAGAGAATGAAGATCATGGAGCCAAAGTCCTGCCTACCACACTGGGCTTCCTAGAAACAGTGAACATTTTTTTTTTCTTGATATGTTTACTCTTCTTACTAAGGGACCTGGTTTTGATGGTTGGTTCTTCTCCGTTGCCTTCACTGGCAGATTAAAGAGTACTGAGAAGATGCCAAGGCCTAGTTCTCATCACAGATGAAGTGATCTTACTTAATTCCATGGTTTTTATTATTATTATTATTATTTTTAAAGATTTTATTTATTTGAGAGAGAGAGAGAGAGAGAGAGAGAGAGCATGTGTGGGGTGGGGTGAAGGGCTAGGGGCAGAGGGAGAGGGAGAAGCAGACTTGCCACTGAACAGTTTTGATCCAAGGACCCTGGGGTCAGGACCTGAGCCAAGAGCAGACACTTAAACAACTGAGCCACCCAGGTGCCCCTAGTTCCATTTTTTAAATAACGTCTCTTTGCTGATGATGTCTAGATTTATATCCCGAGTCCTAGCTTGATATATCCACTTGGTTGTCTGTCTGACACGCAACTCAAACTTAGTATGACCAAAATAGACTCTCAATCCATCCCCTCCAACCCACCCATCACAATCCTACCCACCTTGATAAATAGCTCCACTATACACCCAGTTGATCAGATGTTCCGTAGTCTTCTCCTTTCTCTCTCCTTTCCCAGCCTTCTTTTGAGACAATCCATTAGCATGTCCTTTTGGCTCTGCCTCAAAATTAAATCCCAAAGCCAATTCTATCTCACCTGCTTATTGTCATCATTCTGGATTGAGTCACCATCATATCTCATCTGAACTACTTTGGTAGCTTCTGTACTAACCTCCATGCTCCCACTTTTGCCTTTTCCCCCATAGTTGATTCTCCAAAGGTAGCTAAAGTGACTTATTAAAAAGTAAAACAGAAATATAGCTCCCTTGTATACAATTCTTCAATAGATTTCCATTGAGATTAGAGTAGATCTAGAGTCCTTACAATGACCCATGGGTCTTATACAATCGGGCACCTGCTTACCTTAATAACATCAACTCAGCCCACCGCACCTTGTTCACTACCTCCATCCATGCTGATCTTTTCCAGTTGTTAACACACTCAGACTATCTTCCTTCCTTTGATGCTTACTCTTTTATCTGCCTCGAATATTCTTTTTCAGTCCTTGAAAAAGGCTTCATAATGCAACACACATTCTAAATAAATGACTTTTATATGGTGTTGTTTCCCCAATAGGTAGAATACATAGGTGTGGGAATCAGAAAGTGAGAGAACGAGATCCTCACCTTCCTTCACTTCTAATGGTCCACTTTGGGAATTTGTACTTCTCATTCTTTAAACCCTGGACTCTGAATAATTAAGGGTCCTAAAAGGAAATAGTTCCACCATGGCTGTCAAACTGCACTTTCTAAGCTCTTCATGCAAAGGAGTCCTTGTCTTGCCTAATGCAACTTCTAAGAGAAGACTTTCCTAACCATCTTCTCAGATACAGTACTATCCTGTATTATTTTTCTTACAGTACACATCAATATCTAAAATTATCCTATGAATTTCTTGCTTATTGCTTATTACAACTCCACTGGAATGTAAGTGCCACAAGGGAAGGAATCTTTTCTATTTTTTTCATCACTATAGCCTTAGCATTCAGAACAGTTCTTGACATATAGTTGGCGCTAAGTAAATATTTGCTAACTGAATGAATGAATGTATATGTGAGACTTTCAAACGTTCTGACAAGTCATCTAGAATGTGTTTGAAGGTTGTTCACATTGAAAATAAGGGAGCCAACTCTAATATTTTAAATTAGGCTTCTTGGGAAGCAGACTCTGATATTGAGATTAGCACACAGGAAGTTTATGAGGGAGTACTCTAGGGATCAACACTAGTGGAAAAGAAGGGAAGAAAGTAGGATTGGATAGAGAGAAAAGTGTGACTGTGATAGTCCTTCAAAATGCTGAAGTCAATCCCAGTGGGGATTTTGAAGCTAGGATAACTCTTCCAGTGGGGTCCAGATCACAGTGGGTGGGGCCAAGCCCTCTATTCCCATAATAATTGGTTATTAGACATAAGCTACCCTAGGTAGGAGGTGTGCAGCCACCAACCCTACAACAGGTCTCAGGGCTGCAATGAACACCATCACCTCCTTCCTCTACTGGCCTCATCTTCAGGTAGCTTCTTTGGTGCTTCTGAGGGCTTCCCTGGTGATAAAACCCAGACTTTCAGGGGCACATGGGTGGCTCAGTTGGTTAAGCATCTGCCTTTGGTTCAGGTCATAATCTCAGAGTCCTGGAATTGAGTCCCATATTGGGCTTTCTGCTCAGCGGGGAGTCTGCTTCTTTCTCCCTCCCTCTCTCTCTCTCTTTTTGTCTCTTTTAAATCAATCAGTCAATCAATCTTAAACAAACAAATGAACAAACAAAAACTCCAGATCTTCAGATTTTAAAGATCTGAGTCTGTGGTCACTATGCCATTCTCAGGCTGTAACTGCTACATTTGTATATTTATTATCAAAATTAGAAATGAGAGTCCCAAGAAGAGCTCAAATGGATCACCTGAGAGGAAGACATACTTTCTTTGCATGTAACAGCAGCCTTAATCTTCTCCTGGTGATCAAGGCCTATTACCTTTGCCAGGATAGTGATTCCTCTTCCTGCCCTCTGGTCCCTTGGCATAAGGAACTTTAAGAGCACAGTTGACAGCCATGGTGGAAGTATTTCTTTTTAGGACTCTTAACTATTCAGAATCCACAGTTTCAAGAATGGGAAGTACAAATTTCCCAAAATGGACCACTTAAAGTTAATAAAGGTAGGGATCTCCTTCTCCTACCTTCTGATTCCCAGACCTATGTATTCTACCTATTGGGGAAACAGCACCATATAAAAGTCATTTATTTACTATGTGCATTGCATTATGGAGGATAGCATGCCATCTTCAGAAGATGTTGTTTCTAAGCCAGTTATTTTATCATGTTAGTTACTTTTGGGTATTGCAGTATGTGATATGAGCAGTGTATCACCTGGTCATATGTCTGTTCTGGTACTTCCTTTAATGTTAAGTAGTTCTCTTTGTCTGACATTGTGGTATATAGAACCTCATAATCCAGGATTAAACATTCCATGTGTTTGGATAATGGTACTAACTGGAGGATCTTGGATAGAAAAAGGAAATCCATACCTGGAATAGGCATTTATTCTTGTCAAAAATGAATGACTACTGCTTCCAGGAGTAATGGAATCCAATGTAGTTGTTCTCTTAGAGGGATTGTATCATATTGGGCATTCAGCATTGGTATCTGTTGTGAAAAAAATGGATTTTCAGTGATGGTAGTAGCTAGATCAGCCTTGTTAAGTGGGACCCATGCTCTTGCATCCACATATAGCTTCCATCCCTGCTACCATGACAACTCCATTCATGTGGCCATCAAGCAAGCTCTGGTGTGGCTGATGACAGAAACCTGTTTATCAGTGGATGATACGTGGTTTGTTAATGCCTCTTCTATGATGGATGTTCTTTCATGGGCATTACCCTATGAAATAAAGATCTCATGCTCTGTATCCACTTTGTCTTCATCTGCATGGCTTTATCCTGATCCTTGTTGTCCCCCAATCTTCCAAGCTTTCTGCTTCTAGACCCCTGGCCAAATGGCCAAGTTATTCAGCATTACCTGTGAATCCCTGTGTGTTCTTATTTCAGGTCACTTCTCTTTCCACGCAAAGTGGCGAATCTGTCAAGATCATGCTGAATGAGGCAGCAATGCAGCCACTGTCGAGCAATTTGTGGATCAATCTCAGGCTTTTCCCTCTTACATCAACTGATCATTGAGATGTGAGATGAGCAGTGGTCTACTGCTAAATATTTAACAACGAGCTTTCTAAAAAGGAGAAAAAAATATGTGATCTGTCACATTTGTTCTTTTTTATATATATTAATACTTCTACCATGGTCAGTTTTGAATTATCCACATGATGTCAACAGGATGGCAACGCTCCTGAAAATTTACCAATGAGCTCTCATGAGCCTATACAAACTGGCCCCACATCGCATTAGAGCTGGGGGAGAGGTGGTGCCTAACAGTGACGGATGATTGAGCTATGTCTACTACCTGTGCTTACACATCTCGCTTGTGCTCTCTAGCTTTATTGATATCTAATCCTAGAGTTACCTCTTCCATCTGGGCCCATCCCACCTTATGGCTTGGGGAATGTAATAGAATCTAGCATATGTGATAGAATCTAGTGTCTTGGTCACTTGATGTTCAATGATGGGGTACCTGTCTCCAACAGGGCCTGATAGCTCCAAAAGCTGTTTTTCAAAAGTTGTGTAATTCTATGTTGCAGTTGATGTGGCTTTGATCTAGAGCCTATGGATCTACATTGTGATTCTCCAATTGGGGTTACACAAAATCCACGTCATCTTTTTCCATCACTGACACCCCTGATACTGTAGGATGTGCTGGGCTCTATGGTCCAAGAGGTAGTAGAGTTGCCCTCCAGCCTGGACCTGTGGCAGTCCTTTCTTACTATAGACCCCCTGAAAAAAGGCATCCATCTGTGTCACCTGGTATGTGAGTTGGAGCAGTACTTTTGGGAATATATTGCTTCTAGAACTTGAAGAGACCTACCTAGCAGGCACCATTCTGCCTTGTGCATGATGGCAAGGAAGAGATGTCCCTGCACAACGAAGATCACTAGACTCTTAAATATTACTTACATGGAAGGCTCTCTCGATCTTTTTTAGAGAGGGAGAGAGGGTGGGTGGGGAAGGGAAGCTGGAGAGGGAGATTTTTAAGCAGATTCCTTGCGCAGCATGGAGCCCGACACAGGGCTCCATCTCAAGACCCTGAGATCATGACCCCTTAGATCATTACCTGAGCCAGATGCTTAACCAACTGAGACACCAGGCACCTTGCTCCTGAATCTTTTAAGGTTTGTCTCCCTCAAGAGCACATGTGAATTGCCAAGGCCTCCAATCTCCTAGCTGTTGTTTATTTGGTCTAGCTAGTATGATGTCATCAATTTCCCAGATCACTGTGATATTCTGTGGGAGGTCCAGCTGGTTCATGTCTCTTTAGACTATGTTATGACAGAGGACAGCAGAGTTTTAACATAGCACTAGGGCACATCTGTAAATGGATACTGTTGCATGCTCCAGAGGAATGTGAATTTTTTTTTTTTTTTGGATAGAAAAAGAGTCAATTTGTCAGATCATTGCTGCATACCAGATACTGGAGTCCATGCTAATCTGCAGAGATGACACACCTGATATAGCAGCTAAAATTGGGGATGCTATTTAATTAGGTTTGTGATAGTCAGTTGCCATTCTCAAAATTTGTCTGGATTTTGCAGAGACCTCACTAGTAAATTAAGTGGAGGTATGACGGGGACTATCACCCATCCATCTTTAAGATCTTTAAGGGAGGCAACAATGTTTGCCTTCTTTCTCTCATTTCTTTATAATGTGGTAAAATATATATACCATAATGGTTACCATTTTAACCGTTTGTTAGTATGCAATTCAGTGCTATTAAGTATATTCATGTAATGTGCATATACTTGTTTCTAGAACTTTTCATATTTCAAACAGAAACCCTGTACCCATTAAACAAGAAATCCTTGTTTCTACATTTCCTCAGCCCTTGGCAACCACCATTCTACCTTCTGTCTTTACAAATTTGGCCAGCTACTTCATATGAGCAGAATACTATAATACACGTCCTTTCATGTCTGGCTTGTTTCACTAAGCATAACATCTTCAAGGTTCATCTGTGTTGTATATGTGCCAGGTTTTCATTTCCTATTAAAATTAGATAATATCCCACTGTATGTATACACCACATTTCCTTTATCCATTCATCCATTAATGGATATTTGGGTTGTTTTCACCTTTTGGTCATTGTGAATGATGCTGCTATAAACACCAGGATACAAATGTCCATTCAAGTCCTGCTTTCAATTCTTTTGTATACATACCCAGAAGTGGAATTGCTGAATCCTATGATAATTCTATGTTTAATTTTTTTGAGGAATCATCATGTTGTTTTCCATAGTGGCTACCCTGTTCCCAACAGCAATGCACGAGGGTTCCAATTTCTCTACATCCTTGCCAACACTTTATTTTGTTTATTATAATAGCCATCTTAATGGGTGTAAAAGTGGCTCCTCAGTGTGGTTTTAATTCACATTTCCCTAATGATTAATGATGTTGAGCATCTTTACATGTGCTTATAAGTCATCTGTGTGTCTTCTTTGGAGAAATGTCTATTCAAATCCTTTGCCCATTTTTTTGAGCAAGTCATTTTTCTTGTTTCCCTAGGTCGATTTTCTAACTGTTTTCTATTCATTATGGTTTTTTCTTTATCTCTCTTTTTGCCTCTTCTTTTGTCTGCCTTCTCTGGTTTTCTTGAGTATTTTCATGAGTATTTCATGAGTATTTTTGAGTATTTTGTACAATTCTAATTTCTTGTCTCCTCTCTTAACTTAAATGTAGTGTAGGGGATATACCATAATTTGTTTATCCCTTCTTTTGTTCATGGACATTTGAGTTGTTTCCAGTTTCGGGAAACTGGAAAAATTATTATTCTCCCGGCTCCTGTGGTTCCTGTGAGCTAGGTCCTACAGCTTCTTTGGGGGTAGGGTCACTTTCCAATATTATTGGCCCTACGATGCCCCTAGAATATCACATGTTGTGACTTCACTTTAATTACTGCCGAGTAATCAGCAGGGGAAGTCCAGGTGTATCCTGAGAGAAGTGCATTATTATCCCGCAGAGGGAAGGCCTCTCATAACTTTACAAGCAAGGAGCACTAGCTTTTGTTAGGGAGGAATGGGGCATTTGGTCAGGCTCTGCAGGTTGAAGGGAATTTAGGGATTCGAGATTGTTCAGGCATCTGAACCTAAATGTTCCCATCTCATGTGTCACAGTTTCCGCTCTTTCCCAAAGAAGGCCTTGGCCTTGACATATCACCCCTGCTTAAGTGGAGAGTTTAGTTTTTGCAAGTTTGTACTTGGCTTTCATACTGTTATGTTTACATCCCAGGACTGGTCTGCAGTTTTCTCTCTTCCCACTGCAGGAGATGAGAACCTCTTTGTATGGTCCCAGAAGGTCTTCAGGCTTTCACACTTCACTTTGAAGTGAAGATCTACTACTCTAATCATTGTTACCTCTTCATAGCATCAATTCCATTTGGCAGTAGCCATGACATCTTCTGTGCTTACAGATACTATTTCCCCTATACTTTCAGAGCGATGTGGTGTAATGGGAACGGGCATGTTCCATTACAACACAGGTGAAACTTTTAACAGTTATCCTGCTTTCTTGTGGTCATTATGTTCTACCCATCACCACTGATTCGTTGTGGCCAGGTGACCAATGGCTAACCCCAAAATGCAATCAGTGTCTGCTTTTTGGGACCATTCCTGACACCAGATCTTTTAAGTTGGGTTCCATGAACAGTAAACTGTAGCAAAGATGAGTGTTCAGGATGTACTCCTTTATTAAGGAGTACATTTAGGATCAACACCAGTGGAACTGAAGAAAGGACAAGAGGATCAGATAGAGTGAAAAAAAAATGGACTGTGACAGAGTTATATAATACTGTTCCTGGTTCCTGAGAAGTAACTTCTAAACCCTTGGAACTTGCCAAGTAATAGGATTGTCTGGCCCTTTTAGCACTTATCAGAGCTGTAACAGACAACATAGCTTTTCTTGTATTTAGCTGTTTAACACCTCTCTTCCTCTGATAAATGTTATGAAGGCAGGAACTATAGCTATTTTGTTCTCTCCAGTATCCCTAGAACTAAACTCAATGCCTGACATGTAGCTTTAATAAATACTCATTGAGCCAATATGTAAATGAAGTAATTAAGAGAGAGAATACTGATAAAGTGTAGCTGTTAATACTGCGACTCTGTGATAGGGCTGGGTACAAACCTTCTGAACCCTAACTCGTCCACGGAGAGCTCCGTAAGTCAGTCCCCTCCCCTTGCACAATGGACACACTTCAGTTTATCAGTTTACATTGAGTTTGCCAGACTGGAAGAACTTATCCTCAATAACCACACCCTAGGAGAACAAAGTGGAAGAAGAAGAATTCTTATTTATCATCATCATCATCAGCAGCAGCAGCAGCAGCACAGCATGGCACTTAAGCACAAAGACTATCTGGGAATCCCAGAAAGCTCACCTTGACCCTAGTACTTCCCCTGTTTGTCCATCAGTTTCCTCACCTGTGAAGGAGTCTAACTCATAGCACCTAGCTGAAAGTTATCATAAGGGTCCGGTGGCTTAAAATATATAAGAAAGAGCATCTGGTACCCAGTAAGTTCTCCATATGTGTTTGCTATTATCATGATTATTTATTAATTTGGGTTGGAAGACATCTCTGGCTGGACACCTGGAGCTGGGCTGCATAAGACATTCCTTCTAGGTGAATAAATTCATGCCATAGACAAACAATAGATCAGAGGGTTGACTAGTGGACAAAGAGATGGTGTAAAGGAAATATTCTCTGGCATTTCCAGAAGCTGTAGGGACCTGGTAGGTGGCTCTTCTCTAGTCTACAGACAGTTCCTTTTTCTTTTTCTTTTTTAAGATTTTATTTATTTGACAGAGAGAGACACAGCAAAAGAAGGAACAGGAGCAGGAGTAGTAGGAAAGGGAGATGCAGGCTTTCTGAAGAGCGGGGAGCCCCATGCGGAGCTTGATCCCAGGACCCCGGGATCATGACCTGAGCAGAAGGCAGACGCCCAATGACTGAGCCACCCAGGTGCCCCTACAGTCAGTTCTATCTGAAAATCTAGGGTGGATCATGTAGGCACAGAACTCTGCCCCTTTTCGCCAGCACTGTGAACATCCTGGCAGAGTGTGGCCCTTTGTTTTCCATATTATAGATTCCAAAAAGGCTACTATCTTTGGTAAACATGGCTTTTCTTGGGGTGCCTAGGTGGCTCCGTCATTGGGTGTCTACCTTCAGCTCAGGTCATGATCCCAGAGTTCCAGGATGGAGCCACGCATGGGGTTCCCTGCTCAGCGGGAAGCCTGCTTCTCCCTCTCTCACTCCTCCTCCTTGTGTTCCCTCTCTCACTGTGTTTCTGTCAAATAAATAAATAAAAAAAATCTTTTAAAAAAAGAAGTATGGCTTTTCTTCATGCATATTACAACACGATTGCAGTATGCTTTTCTTGAGGTGTATCTTAGACTCAAGGCAGAAGCATTACCATTTTGATTTCAGTTCCTCCTTTACCAAGTCTCCTTGCACATTTATGACAGACTGATGCCTCTTAGAGTGAGGCATTTCTTTTTTTTAAAGATTTTATTTATTTATTTGACAGAGAGAAACACAGTTAGAGAGGGAACATGGGGGAGTGAGAGAGGGAGAAGCAGGCTTCTCACCTAGCAGGGAGCCTGATACAGGGATCTGTCCCAGGATCCTGGGACCCTAAGCCAAAGGCAGACGCTTAACGACTGAGCCACCCAGGCACCCCTTATTTTTTTCTTGAAGATTTTATTTATTTTATTTGAGAGAGTGAGAAAAAGCATGAACGGGGGAGGGGCAGAGGGAAAGCGTTGGCAATAGACTCTCCCCTGAGCACGGAACCAGATGTGGGGCTTCATCTCAGAACCCTGAGATCATGACCTGAGGCAAAGGCAGACAACCAACTGAGCCACCCAGGCGTCCCTGGGTGAGGCACTTCTGCAGGTAGAGTTCAAACCTTTTCCCTCATTATTTCTCCAAAATTTTAGAGTACTTAACCGTAGCCCTCAAGCTGAAAAGCTGATATGCCCTGGGGGCAGAGATCCACAACAGTCTTAAGAGTCATTTCACCCTAACAGTTTGCTCTGGCTTTAGGGACAGCTATTATGACAATGTGACTTACCTTCCTCAGCCTAGGTGTCCCCATTTATAAAAAAACACCTACTTTGCAGCGTTACTGTACGGTTGACAGAAGTAGGATTAATAGTGTGGAATCACATAACAGTCACGCAGAGGGAGAAAAGAAAAGCAAATTATGCCCTTGCTGCCAATATTCTCTGTTCCAGTGAAAAACATCTACAGGTTGAATGCACGTTGTCCTTGCTAGGTTAAAAAAAAAAAGGGCAAAATGGATCATGGCAAGTCTAGGTATTTTCTCACCTCAGTTTCCTTAATATAATTGAAAGGGTCTGGTCAGTGGCTGCAAGTTCAAGATGGGGAGTTACGGAATATTGGGTTCCAATTGTGACTCCGCCTCTTATTTGCTAGCTGTATGATCTTAATTAGTTTTTCAACCTCTCATGGTGTCAGATTCCCCTAAAGCCAGGATAATAGAGAGAGACACGCTTTCTTAACCGGGATTAGACTTTCTTCTCTTTCAATGTCCTAAATCAGACGGGAAGGAAGGCCATTGGGGATTACCCCTCTGAACAGCCGCCGGACAGGCAAAAAGTAAGAGCAGGAAGAGGTAAAAAGTCGGAAAGGCGGAAGGAGGGCGGGCCAACGAGACCGCGGGAGGGAGGGCCTGGAGTTCCCGCCTCCGATGCGTGCGCGCGCACCACGCACGCATGTACGCACGGCACGCTGCGGAAGCGCGCGCGCAGGCCCAGCCCTCGTCGCCGCCGCCATTTTAGCTCCTGGTTCCGGCCGCACGGTGTAGGCTGTTGTAGCGGGAGGGGTGGGGGTCCTCCAGAGTTAAGTAGCTGCCCTCGACTCTACCCATACAGCCGCCAGCTTCTTTTTTTTTCTTTTTCCTTCATAACCGCCCGCTCGCAGAGTCCGAAGATGTCCAAGCGGCACCGGTTGGACTTGGGGGAGGATTACCCCTCCGGCAAGAAGCGTGCGGGGACCGATGGGTAAGCCAGGCCGGGGGCGCGAGGCAGCGGCTCGGGCTTTGTTGGGGTCCCGGAGGACAGCGGGCCAGGATCGGCTTAGCCACGTCGGCCCTGGAGTCCGACCCTTTGTTCCCCTCTGGGCTTGGCTCACGGGCGGCGGGTCGGGGAGAGCGGCGCCACTCCCGGTGTTTGGCTGGGCAAGGGCGCGGGGAGATGGTGTGGCGCGGCCGCCGCCGGGCCCAATCGGGAGAGTGGAGAGGCCTGCGTGGCCACGAGGGCACCTCCTTTCCGTGCGGAGCCGGAGTCACTTCGAGGGGAGCAAGCGGGAGGGAGCCGCGCACCTCGTGGCCTGGGTTCCCGGGTGAGGTCTGGAGCGCGGGTAGAAGGTGGGGGAGGGCGCGGGGGGAGTATTAGCTTCCAAAGACAGCAGGTACTTCTTCGGCAGAGCGATCGCGGAGAGAGCCTTGGGGGACGGCTGGGTGCCCCGCATGGAGAAAGGCAGAGGCAGAAAGTGAGGAAGCGCGTGGATTCTTGTGTAGGTTGGGATGGGGGTGGCGGGAGTTGAGTGAGGCGTGCAGACGAGTTCTCGGGGGCTGGGAGAGTAGAGGGCTTACCGGGAGAAAGGAAAACGTGGAGTATACCTGATGGGTTGGAGGGCTAGTAGTTTGGAGCCACTGCAGTTGTAGTTTGGCGGGAGAGCTTGTGCCTCCGTCCATTCAAACACTTCAAAGTAGGTACTAGGCAAACTTCCGCTCTCTGCCTACGCTCCCGCCATCTCCTTTATTTCCTGCTTTGGCTGAAGCAGTGGTTATTGGGCAGCCTGGGATGGGAATTTTGACTGCATTCCCCCTCCTCTTCAATAAGTTCTTGTTTTATATCCCCACTCTTTCATTAGTAGCTTTGGAAACACGCACTTTTCGAAAATGTTTTTAGTATTTTGGAGGGAGGTTCTTTGGGAGTTGAAATACTTAGACTCGTGGTGTTTCAGATAACTTTCCCTTAGCATTTCCTGAAAGTTACAGAGGAATTTAACAGTTGACTTCAGCAATTTCATCAAAGTCATTTCTTGTCCATTGTGTGTTTTCATTCCTGAAGTTCAGAGATTTTTTTGGGTAGTTCAGGTTAGAAAAGAGAAGTATGCATATCCAAATACTTTTCATAATATTATTATTATGTGTGTGAAGAATGTAAGGAATCACTGTGCCAAGTTATATAAGTTCTGTGAATTGTTCTCCAGAGTTCTTCGTTTCTGTTGGTTTCCAGTATTTGTGTTGAGTGTCTGTGTGTCTGTGTGTGGAGCGCAAGCCTGGGTAGGGTATACTTTTTGATACCTTCCCATGTATTGAATGTGGAAAGCAAATCTCTTTAACATTTTAATCTTGTAAAAGTTTTAGTTTACAATGTTAGACATTAGTTTTCTTTTAGGTTATTAATTTTCTGTCTTTAGGATCTTCTCCCCTACTCCCCAGCAAAACTTCAGCACTTTTGGTTAAAGACTCCGTAGAGCTGGAAGTTACTTTGAAGAGGGTAATCATCTCCAGTCAAGGGAGGACAAATGGAGATGCAGAGTAAAGGTGGCTTGTGCAGCCATACACAGTGTACAGCTGGATCTAGAACCTTATCTTTTCATTCTCACTCTTAGCCTCTTGCTTTTTGCCATTACAGCACAGAATATGGCTGTAGTTAAGTCAGTGCAGCCTATTTTAATGACATTTGTAGTGGGTTGGTAAAGTAGCGAACACTTGGTTGTTTCCTGTGAGCAAAAATAAATTGGCATGTCACCTGGCTAAGATGCAACCAATGACTCTCAACAAGAGTTCATATTGGAACAAAAGACACTGGGATGCAGTGAATTCATTTATTCATATTTGTATGTGTGTGTACCATTAAATGCTTCTGGATCAGTTGCCCCGTGCACACGTGCGTGCATGTGTGTGTATACACACAGACACACAGACACACACACACATATGGGTTTATTCCCTCTCGCAAAACAGCCCTAGTAAAAGTGAGGAATTTTTTTTTTTTTTAGTTCTACCATGGTGATCTTATGATTCCCTTAGGTATTGTGGTATCTACCTGTTGGTAAAGGAGAGTTCATCTTTGAAGTAAAGTCCAAGTTCTAAGGTAATTCTGGGGAGAAGTTTGGATACACATTTCTGTATCCCTTCTCATACAACTAATTCTTTAGCAGTGGGTTACAATTGTTAATACTACTTGTTTCTCTCCCCCAGTTCAATAATTTTGAGTCACTTTTATTGACTGCCATGCAGTCTTGAACTTGGTGGGATGTTTTTTGTTTTAAATCCTCATAGTTATTAACAAGTGGTTTTATATGAGGGAGAGAAGCTTGCCAGTCCCATGAACGCCACTGCTGAGCATGACTGGCCCATTCCCCGATGGTGAAAAGGAAGGTAATTTGGTGGGAGGTTTCATTTAGATTCAAGTTCCCAAACTGTATATGGTGTTACTTTCACTCTCTCTTTCTCTTTTTTTTTTTTTTTTTTTGGAGGCAGAGGAGTTGTATATTTATTTGAAGGTAGAGAAGTTGAAGGTTTCTGTTACATACTGACCTTACTAGTTTTTTCATCATCTCACAAAATTTGCTTTATAAAATTGTTAAGAAAAAGACAACTCAAGTATGGAAAAAATTTTGCAAACATAAGGACTCTTTACCTTTTGATGTTTGTTTTGGAGATTACTTATTAATGAGCACTTTTCTCCTTAATTGTGGAAAAGTGAAACAATATAGCATATGTAGAGTACATACTGCGCTCCCAAAACTATTCTGAGTGCTATTATGTATAACCACATTTTCAGTACAGTCCTGTGATATAGGTGAGGTTAAGTAACTTGCCCCAGGGAATACAAGAAATGTCCGTACATAAATAAAGAAAGCAAAAATTTCCCTGAAATCGTCATCCTTATTTTTAACCACTCGATGAACATTGTTTTTAGTCTTTGCATGTTCATTCACAGATGTGTGAATATTTACTATCAATGAGCTATTTCAGTATGCGTTGTTCTGTGCTTTGATTTTTATTTACTAAGAAATGTATCATAAACTAGAATAAATATGCATTACCTTTTCATTGGCTGTATAATATTCCACTAATAAAGGGACATCATAACTTATCTACCCAGTTTTCTCTTTGGTGTTTAGGTAGTTTCCCAATCTTCATTGTTTTACAAGTGAAAGAGATGGAGAACATCTTATGTATACATATTCGCACACTTAATATCCTTCAGAGAAGTTCCTAAAGAGATTTCCAGAGAAAAAGCAACGTGTATTTAAAATATTCTGGTTTTGATAACCAGTCTTTATATCTTCATTAGCAGTATTGTGCCTGTTATTCCATGTAGAATTTTAACGTGGTATTGTAATTAAACAAACACAAACAACACAAAAAAAACCTTCGGTGATATGTAGTATTTATCAAGCATTCACACTGTTCCAGGCACAACTTAAAGCACATTATATATATTAACTCATTTAATTCTTGAAGTACTGCACAAAATCTATGCATAGCCATGTTTTATAGATGAGGAAAGAAATAACTGTGCTCATATAGTTAGCTTACGTGCTGAGCCAGGATTGAGCTGAGACAGTTAAGAAACATGTGTTTAGCAACTGTGTCATATAACTGGTCTACCTGCCGGGAAGGTGGCTGTGTGATCAATAAAGCACTGTTTTTAAGTCAGTGTTTAAGCATTATATCTAAATGAGTTAATCTTTTTAACAATAAAACGCCTATATAATGAAAGTGCCTGTTAAAAAACGAAATGGCAGGGGTGTCCGGGTGGTTCAGTGGGTTAAAGCCCTGACTCTCAATTTCAGCTCAGGTGATGATGTCAGATTGTGGGATCTAGTCCGAGTCTGACACTGTGCTCATCCTGAAGGTATGTCCCTCTGTCTCCTCTTTCTTAAAAAAATTACCTAAAAAAAGGAAATGAAAACACATACACAGTAGTCTACACATTATTTATGAAGTAGTAGGTTTGAGAGAGCCCTCCTTAGCTGTTTTTTAATTTTTATCCTCCCTCATTGAAAATCGATAGTTTGAATCATAGGCAGCATTTCAAGATGACTGGATTTGCTTTCTGCATCCTTCTTGTTGCCTTCTTTTAATCTCAGACTATTTCATTAATACTTCTCTCTTTGAGGATAGTAAGTTGAGGCTTACATCCTGCCAGCGGTTGTACAGCTGTGATCTCAGTGCTCCTTTTTTACTCTCTTTGCCCCCATTTCTGAGTTAGTTAAATCTTTGTGTCCCTAAAATGTATTTTATGCTCCCTATGCTGTAGTTATTTTTGGTAATGAAGTTTCTGGTGAAGTAGGCCCTTGATAAACATATTTGTACAGATACTACTGTAACAAAGCATGGTGTTACAATTTACTTTGTTGATAGTATAGAAGTTCATTAAACTTCTATTTTTGTCATATTGTGTCTTGGTCATATAATGATTTTCTGTCCCACCCCACTCCTAGAGTACTAGAAACACGAATCCTTTGGGTTTAGACCAGATGTACTTTAAGGGTTCTTTTATGTAATGTCATGGCTACAATGCTTCTCACTTTTCAGGACATATTTCTCTGTACCGTTATAAGCTTTCTCATTCACATTTGGGGCAATATAAATAAATAATGATACCTTAGACCAGAGGCAGAATGAGATAAGCAAAGAAAAGATGGTTGACGGCGTATTTCAGAGATATCCAGGAAGCTGTCTAAGACTGATTTTCTGTGTTTATTAGGTTATCCTTTCGGTTTTTTTCCCTTCGACTTCCTTTCTTTTTGTGCGAGGTGGGATGAAAGGCTTGGATCCTGGCTTGTCTGTCCTGTGATTCTGTAGAAGTTGAACAATAGATGGGAGAAAGGATCATTTTTTTATATGTGTATTTCCTATTTATATGAAAAGTATGTATATATGGCTCTATAAGGGTATATATATGAAAGTGTGTGCGTTTATATACATAATAAAGCTTCTTTAAATTTCTATGGTATACAGTTATGTTTTAGGAAGAACAAAATAAAATGCAGTTGGTCTGCTTACTGTTCCTGTAATTGGGGAACCACCCTGACTCCTGCTGGCTCTAGAATTTTAGCTGTTTTCTCTCAGGGGTTTTCTGTTGTCCTGCTGATGTGTTGCTATTGAGAATGAATGGTCTTCCCTGCTCAACTACTGATATAATTGGTGCATGGAAATTTGTGTGTCTTTTGTGTCTTATGGGTGGATAAGGAGTAATGATGTTTAGTGGTTTGTCTTACAGTTGTAAGTTGCCTCACAATTTCAAGTCTGGTTCCAAATACCTTGTGGCAAGTTTGCTGTAGGATTTGGTCTGAAGTAAACTGGATTAGTAGAACAAATAAGCAGAGATTATTTAAAAATTATCACTGTATGAGGAATTATGTCTGGTAATTGAAAGTAGATGCTAGAATTGAGTACTTAAAGTTGACTTATATTTAATATAGTGGCCATCTGCATAATTTTAACATTTTAAAACAACTTACTGTTGTTCATTGGAGTTTGTTTTTAATGGTTATATTTCACTTGATGGATGTTGGAGTATACATAAGTTTACAAAGTTCTGCAGTTGCTCTTAATGATAATGTGCAAATGAAAACAAAAGAATGAAAGTGTTTTTAGTTTTTCTGTAGGACAAATACTGAACAAAACAAATGCTTATTAAACAAAATGGGGGAAGTGCTGTGAAGTGTAACTTGAAAGCAAACTCAACTACAGTCTTTTAACTTATATTTGTATTACCTTTAGTAAAGTAGAATTGTCTTTGTATCCAGAAGCAGTTTTGAATTCTGAACATACGTTTTCATGTAACTTGAAGGAGAATCTGGGGAAAATTGTAATGCCATCCTCTTTTTGCTTTATTTATTCCTGCCTTTTCTCCACCTTGCCCTCAGTCTTTAATTTCTGCCAAGTAGGAAGGGATTTTACTCAGTCAAGTCTGAATTCTCAGACTTGTGTTACCTCAGCTGGTGGCTAAAGGTGTGGAAAGAAACTATCCTTTAGAGAATTTGAAGTCTCATCAAAGAGGGAAAGATGTTTATGGGTGAGGCATGGAGCATTCTTGATTATAAGGTTTTTTTTTTTATTGAGTTTTGCATTGGTGTGTTGGTTGTTGGACATTTCCATTCTTTGCGACTATAACAATGCCAAGAACATTTTGCGTAAAATTCAGACTCTGAATTCTAAATTTTTATTTTTAGGAAGGATCGAGATCGTGACCGGGATCGTGAAGATCGGTCTAAAGATCGAGACCGAGAACGTGATAGAGGAGATAGAGAGCGGGAGAGGGAGAAAGAAAAGGAGAAGGAATTGCGAGCTTCGACTAATGCTATGCTTATCAGTGCTGGATTACCACCTTTAAAAGCTTCCCATTCAGCTCACTCAACCCACTCTGCACATTCAACACATTCGACACATTCTGCTCATTCAGCACACACCGGACATGCAGGACACACATCACTTCCACAGTGCATTAATCCATTTACCAACCTACCCCATACTCCTCGTTACTATGATATTCTAAAGAAACGGCTTCAGCTCCCTGTTTGGGAATACAAAGATAGGTTTACAGATATTCTGGTTAGACATCAGTCCTTTGTACTGGTTGGTGAGACTGGGTCTGGTAAAACAACACAGGTGAGTTATTACTGTAAACCATAGTAAATACTGTATTAATGTTCATGTTTACTAAATGTTGCTTGTTTGATCTTAGTCCTTTACATTGTCTGGTAGAGCATCCTGAAGAATAGCTACTTTGACATTTAACACTCTTTAGTGACACACAGAGTGAGAATCTTGTAGGGAGTGCCTATTTCCCTGAGTCTGGAGGAAAATAGTGCTGCTTTTTTTAATGTTAAGTATGGCAGAATGATTCTTTCTGACCACTTTGACTCTTTGGTGGTACAAATTTGGAGGTACGGGTTTTGCTTGAGTGTAGAGATTTGAACCATTGAAGCAGGTGTTTTTTTGTTATTCTTGTTTCTTTGTTTTGTTTTGTAACTGTCATGAACCATGTAAATATTACCCTTTTTTTAAAAAATGGAAGAGCTAAATAAAGTCTCTTTACCCATGATCTCCACATCTGTCTAGTTACACACCACCCCCAGATACATAGTAGTAAGCACTAGTGTTTTGTTAGTAATATATCTAGGATATTTTTCAAAAATGGATGAGCCATTGTTTACTGGGCCCATGTTAGAGACCTCTAGGCTGCTTGTGACGGTTGTTTTTCATGAGCAAGTAGATTCAACAGACTGTACTATGGAATTTTAATTTTTATGAATCTGATACTTGTAATTTTTAATTTGCATTGCCTGCTGTGAGTGAGGTGTTATCCATTATTTTCATATTCACCAGTTAAAAATTTCGAAGAGATTACAGAAGTAGTTGCCTGGCCATTGTAGAAAATCTGGAAAATCCAGAAGTGTCTAAATGAATTTAATAATTCATCTTACATGTAGAAATCATTATTATTATGTTGTGTTTCTTCCTGGCTTGTTTTCCATGCTTATTTACCTGAGATACATGCCTGTTTAATTAAAATGAAGCATACTGCATATGCAAGTTACCTTTTTTTTTAAAGTTTCATATGCAACAAACCTATCAATTTGGATATATCATGGAAACATTTTGAAGGCTACAATGGCAACCGGAATAGAAGGCTTTTAAAGACTGAGCCTTAGTGAATATGGTTTTTCTTTATAATTGAAAGAAAACTTAGTATTGATGTTAGGGGGGAACTGAAACTGATAGGTTTATTTTTATCATCTTATGGAAGTTTAAATAATGTGTGAAAAGGTACAACTTTAAACTTTTAAAGATTTAGTATTTTAAAGAATTTTTTCAACTGGTTTATGTTTTTGCATAGTATTAATTTATCTATATAATTAAGTATCCTTTATATTTGTTTCAAGAATACTACAAGGAAGATGTTAATCACTATTTTACAGATGAGCGAGATGAGCCTGAGATTCATAAGACCCTCAGGTAGCGGTTTAGTGGGTTGCCTGTGGTCACATAGTAGATTTAGGTGGGCCCAGTATATAAAGCTTTGTGTCTTTGTTTTATAGCCAAAGTTGTATTTATTTCATTCTGCTATTCTCTGGTCTTACGTGGTTAACCTTGTTTCAGAGATGTGTTTCTTTAGTAGTAGTTAATGTAGAAGGTCAGCTCATTTCAAAATGAGAGGTTTGTGATCATTTGGATGAATATTTATGGTTTTTTGTTTTGTTTTGCGTACTTAGCATTGCAGGGCGTTTGGGGAGTTCAAAGGGAAGCTGAACAGCTTAAATAGTGAATTTCACCCAAGTGGAGTTTTTGGGCACGTTCCTGTTAAAATTTTTTTACTGAAAACCATTAAAAGCAAGCCATTTTGGTCTTTTTTTTTTTTTAAGATTTTATTTATTTGACAGAGAAACACAGCTAGAGAGGGAACACAAGCAGGGGGAGTCAGAGAGGGAGCAGCAGGCTTCCCTCCGAGCAGGGAGCCCGCTGTGGGACTCGATCCCGTGTCTCCGGGATCATGACCTGAGCCGAAGGCAGTCGCTTAACCAACTGAGCCACCCAGGCGCCCCATTTTGGTCATCTTTATATGCCTGTCAGAAAATGAGACCCTTCAGACAAAATCTAAAGTACTGACTCTAACTTTTGACTGAGACTCACAGTTAAAGTCATTTTACATTGCAACTTGGTGTGTTCATACTATATCCATATTTAAGAAACTAAAGCCAGTTCAGGGTGAATGGAGGCACAGGTTCAGAGAAGAGAAAGCTTTGTATGCTCTGGCCAGCATATAGGGTGTGTATGAAGAGGGAGATAGGGGACAGGGGAGACTGAAACAGCAGGCTGAGCCTCAGTATATCATGCTGTAGATTGGAGAGCCATCAGAGCTTTTCGATAGGGATTGTTACAAAAATGTCCTGTCTGGTGAGAATGTTGACATACTACGTAGGAAGTCACAACAAAAATTTGACTCCATATAAGGTAGTAGAATAGAGAATAAACAGTAGATTGGTGTTAGGATGTTAGTGTTACTGATACATCATGGGAGGGATTATTAAGTATTGGAGAAAGGTGTGAAATAGTTTTGGTTTTGAACTTGTATTTGGAATATAAAAATATTCATTCCTCAAGTGGAAATGAGCACTAGGTTAGGATGGGAAACATAGTTAGTGTTGTCAGTGTATTACAGGTGATATTAGAAGTCAGGAGAATAAATAAGACCACTCAGGATAATGTGTAAAATAAGACCAGAGGGCTGAGGATCAGTTTTTAGGGAGGTAACCTCAAATGGAGGAAAAGAAGAAGCTGAAAGGAAGGAGTGATCCCTGACTTGAGCAGGCCGGTACACTGCATATTTCGGTTCCTGCTTGCCTTCTTAATGCTATTTTTAGAAATGTGAATAGAGAGATTGACTGAGCCGTTTTCCAAATACTGTCTGGGAACCCTTGAAGATTCCTGAAACTCTTACAGAGGTCCTGGGATTTTCTTTGTATACTTCCAACAAAATAAAAATAGTGCAACACATTCAAAATTGAAGCTGATAAGAGAATCCAACAGTCTTCTATTAAGGCAGACATTAGAGATATGCAAAAATGCAAAACTGTACTTCTCCTGCTAATTTTTTTTTCTTTTTTTTTGTTTGGAAGATGTAATTATTTTTCATAGAAAATGTTTTTGTTAGCATAGAATGGGTTTTGTTGTTAGGAATTAATAAATAAAAGTTTTTCAGTTTTAATTTTCTTATATAGTGAAGTATTAGTTATTTGGCATCCTTGGTTATTTTAAGAGTATTAAGAAGTCCTGAGATCAGAAGTTCAGAAACTGCTGAATTAGCCGAAAATGTTTATATCTTGCTTTTTAGGTGAAAGTAAGTTATCCATTTTACTGGAGTGAATTTAAAAAGCTTTGAGCATTTTTGTCTTGAGAATTCCAAAATAATTTTATATAGCTTTAACTGAGTGGTAAATGTTTGAACTTTATTTTGTTTGGTCTTATAAAGTACATTTTGCCTTTGCAAGAGGCTTGCTGAAATGAAGATAAATACATAAAACTTTGCTGGAAACCCACTTAAACTTTGGTTTGTGGATTTACAGACCTAAAGAGAACCTTCTCTTTTAGGGTAGTATTTATTTCTGTTTAAGTCCTTTAAAGATATGCATTGTTACATTCTTAGAAAAGTGACATAGTCAGCCCTTCCCTTTTAGATATTTGTAAGTGAAAGGAGTTATCCCCAAATAGCAGAAGTAACCTAACTAAAGTGTGGTAATGGTATGGCAACCAGTGTTCAAGTGCCTTTGTAATCCTGTACCGAAACCACCCCCATCTGCATTTTCTGTAGCATTTGAGTTTGACAGGCTTTTGGATGCTTTGATGGAGGCCCATCGTGACTTTAATGCAGTGGATTCCCATTTAATGTAATGATTACTTAGATTTTTCTCATGATTCTTACCCAGGTAAGTGAAGAGCCATGAAATTAGAGGTTCTGTGAGCTTGTGTTTATAATGGAACAAGGAGAAAATGTGCTCTTGTCATGACAGCAAACTAACTTGTGCTTGTTGTTATTTCTTGCTTTTGTAGGTGCCATTGAATTTGAGATTGACAGTTATTGAAATTGACTTTTGAGATGGCACCTAAGGTCTTCTGTTGTGCATACCTCTCCCGAAGGCAGAGGAATAGGGGTTAAATTCTGCTGGTTTACAAACCAAATTTGAATTGACTTAAAAGACATAGCTTTATAACCACAGGGGTTGTCATTTCTATTTTCACCTGCATTTTGTAATTCAGATTGCATAAGAATTTAATAATTTCTGAGAAAATTTGTGGAAACTTAGATTTGTTATAAAGTAGAATTTTTTATAAGTTGGTTTTTTTCTAGTATATAGAGAAATGTTCAGTGATGGAACAGTTGTTACTGTAGAGCATATTCACCACAGCCTCTGTGGACCTAGCCTGCTCAGGAGTATAATTCGGTCATATCAGTGTGTGACTCCTTCTTGGCTTGGAGGGTTCATGCTATAAGTTGGAGTCTTAATACTTGGTAGTGTGCCTAATGGATTTTTGTTTTATATTATTGGAATGCAATAAAATACTACATGTTAAATATGCCTGATATGCAGGCAGAGTAGAATTAATTTAAATGTGAAATTATTTGATAGATTCCACAGTGGTGTGTGGAGTACATGCGATCATTACCAGGACCCAAGAGAGGAGTTGCCTGTACCCAACCCAGGAGAGTGGCTGCAATGAGTGTGGCTCAGAGAGTTGCTGATGAAATGGATGTAATGTTGGGCCAGGAAGTTGGTTACTCCATTCGATTTGAAGACTGCAGCAGTGCAAAAACCATTCTTAAGTAAGTACTATCTTTAAAAATGCATACTTTGTTTCTCTTCTTTAGTTTTCTGCCACGAGATAGAGGGCTTTGCTAGGGGGGTCTCAGATCATCCAAATTTAGAATAGTTCAGAGAGGACCTTCTTAGACTTACCAAGTGCCTTTTTAAGATGGACTCTCTTTCTTACGAGTTATATATATATAGCTGTTCAGTAGACAATGAGCTTCAAAGGTCAGATTTTAGTTTTTCCGTGCTATATATTAGGTGAAATGTTGTAGCATTTAAATGTGATAGAAAAGTGATGCATCTTAGTAAAAGATAGTTATTTTTAGAAAGAATGATGTGTCGGATGGGGTAGAAGTTATTTGCGGGATAGGGCTTTTAATGTTAATTATACAGCTATTACTGTGCATATGAGCTAAAAGGAGGGATCTTTTGTTGTGCAATGTACTTTTGGAGTCTCCTCAGTCCTTTAGCTTTTCATTTATAGCTGTGGTGCACAATTGACTATCATGTTCAGCTTCTAATATTTTCTTTCAGTGTCCTAATTTTTTTCTTCTTAACACTTATATTCTGCGTAAGTTGTGAGACATGTTGCCTGATGGTAATCCTTTTGAAAATCTACCCCTTTTGTTGCTTCTGTTATTCTGTATATGTATGACATTTAAATCATTTTTTAAAAATGATTTTTTGTCATGGTGTAATCTCCCTGATGTTTTTAGAAGACAGTTTTAGGAACAAAATGTTACATGGGCAGTGAAATGGGTCATTGATGGCAGAAATATATAGTCTTACGAGGAAAATAACGTGGTGCAGAATTTTTCCGATGTATGCAGAGGTACAGTAGTATAATGAACTCCCACCTGTTTATTGTGCATCTTCAATCATGGCCTGTCTTGTTTTATCCATATCCCAACTTTCTC
This sequence comes from Spilogale gracilis, assembly GCA_004023965.1. NCBI lineage: Eukaryota > Metazoa > Chordata > Mammalia > Carnivora > Mephitidae > Spilogale > Spilogale gracilis. Next base: position 110,608 of record PITA01003756.1, read on the forward strand.
CATCCCATATAATTTGAAGCAAATCTTGGGCATTATATACTTTCATCTCTAAATATTTTAGTGTATGTAGGTCAAGGACACAGTTTCTTACATAGCTATGATATCCATAACTTTTAACAATTTCCTTAAAACATCCAGTCATTCATTCAAGTTTCGTGTTAGTTTTTTCTAGTTTCTTTGATAAGTATTAGAACTTCAGGTTAAAGAATTCAGTGTTGTTTTCAATAGTAGCTGAACAAGTATTTAAATCAGCTTGTCTTTGACTTTAAGGCATGTTTTTGGTTTATATGTTAAGCTTCATTGATTACGTCTTTTTAGTTTAGTGATAATCACATTGTTCACTTGTAATGATGATATAATTGATGAAAGAATTACATAAAATCATAACTTAAGATTTCATACTAATTTAAAATACAGATAATGTCAAGGACTTGGACAATAAAGGGCAGATTTTACTCATCTTTAGGAGAAATAATTATTTTGACATTTGACTTTCTTGGTAAGCCACATTTGAGCAGGGAAAAAGGAATTTGGAAATTGGGAAAGGAAAGTTACATCATGTTACATTGGGTCAAAGAGAGTGTGTGTGTGCGTTTGTGTGTCTTAGGAAGTGATAGACTTTCGAAAGATGTATGCTTGTGAAAGAGTTTGGTTCACTTAATAGGGAATGACAAGTAGCATACAAATAAGATTTGATAGATCAAGATGAACGTGTTTTTGGCATTGTGATGTTTTCTTATGAAATGATACCCAGAGGCTATAACCAAACTTTAAACAGAAAAGCCCACTTACTTCGTAACAGGGCAAGCTTACTGGGATATCTTCTAGAATCTGAAGAGCTAGAAGCTCACCTAATATTGTCTTTAAGTGGTATTAAAATTAATTCCTATTTAATCATGGAGTGAATGATAGTTTTGATAGTCGGAATGCTTCACCAAACGGAGTGTTGTGTGAATCCCTAGATGTATTTTGTATAGTCATCTGTCAGCTCATGTCTTGAGAACCCCAGATGTTAAAAACAGCTCGAACCTTAACTTAAGGAGGATCCGTTATATAGTTAATTGGATAGAAAGAGTGAATAGCTGACAGCCATCAGTCTCCTCTAGCTATTTTCATACAAAGATGACCTTTGAGCCACATAGGAGGTTGGAGCAACACCCCCCACCTCTGCAGAAATCTGTGTCTAACTTGACTTCCCCACAGATCACCTACGAATAGCCTGCTGTTCACTTCACCAATAACAAACAGCTGACATATTTTGTATGTTACGCATGTATTCTCTATCATATTTTACAGTAAGGTAAGGGAAAAATCATTTAAAAATCCTGTACTGTATTTATTGAAAAAAAATCTGTGTATGAGTGGATCTGTGCTGTTCATACCTGTGTGTTGTTCAGGGGTCAGGTGTGGATATAAAAATGCCTAGGAATCTAGCCTTCAGGCCAAAAAAGGCTTTTAATTTTCAAGAGAAGAATGGTAAAGAGGACTAATCCCTGAAGATTCTTCCTAAGGGACTCATATGCTTCCTGATTTCATTGTTGACAATAAGCAAATACTTTTTTACTAATTAAATCTGTTTGAGAGTACTTTAGTTAAATTAGTGTATCTTTAAATCATCTCTATTCACATTAAGGGTCCAAAGGTACTTTTTCTGGTGTTTGGGACAATAACCATAAATTTTAGATTCTAGATCTAGTATTGTGTTGTTTTTCAGAGAATGGATCTAGTATAAATTAGTGTACTGTCTGTTAAACTAGCCTTAAAAATCTGTCCAGTCCCAATAGATACAGTTTTGAAGCTGCGACAGCTGTAAATCATTTTTATATTTCATTTGTTGTGATTTTTCCCTGCTCCCATCACTTTTCTGAAGTATTCCTTTTGCAGTATGCTTAATGTTCCTTTTGCTGTTTGGCTTGGAAAATAAGGGGAAAAATAACCACCAAAAAATCCAAATGAAAAACAAGTGAGATAGCTAAAGAAGAGCACACCAGTCAGTGGAAGATATTGCCGAGTTTGTGACTGGTCAGTGAAAAATATCTAAATTTACTTTAAGGAAGAAGAGATGATACTCTTGTAGTGGATTTTTAAGAGGTGCTTTGGAGTTGTGATGAATTTTCAGAAATCTGTACTTCATTTATTTTGAGAGAGCTGATAATTTTTTAATGGACTAAAACAGTTTGATAGTCTTGAACTTTCAGGCAGACATAATTTTGAACCTGATTTAGTTCTTTCCTTTTTGTACCCTCTCCCCCAAGCTGCAAAATTCTGAGATACTTTTATATTGAGGAAACCCAGTGATTTACATAAGTAATGTTTAGTTAGTCGTACAGTTAGTTAATTGATTGCCTTCTGTGTGTTGGACTGTGCCTGCTAGACACAGTACTAAAAAGTAGATCTGGTTCTTGTCCCCATAAAGTAAGTACAGTTTCAGGTTGTGATTAGGCTTCTGAAAGAGAATACTTGGGTCTGTATGAAGGCATGATTTGAAAATTCAGTTTAGACTGGAAAAGAGAAGATAGAATAAGGCCAGAGTTGGAAGTAGTGGTTTGCTAGGGTAGGGCTGGGGTACAGGGAACAGAGCTTTCTTGGCAGATGGAGCAGCATTTTTTTCTTTTTTTAATAATTTGTTTATTGAGTAGGGAAGGCACGGAGGGAGAGGGAGAAGTGGATTCCACTGAGTACGGAACCTGATGCAGGTCTCAATTAGATGCCAGGCTCAAGCTCAGGACCCTGGGATCATGACCTGAGCTGAATGCAGACACTTAACTGACTGAACCACCAGGCAGCCATGGAACAACATTTTTAAAAACTTTTTTCAAAACTTTTTTCTGAAGGGGAGAAAAAGTACTTTTTACTTGAGAGGACACTGCAGTTTGTGCATCTTTAAAGTATCCAAATGATTTGTGTAAGTCAGCATTTCCATGCCTGATAGCTTGAGATGATACAGGACTGGTTTATGGACAGTATGGATAATTAAAGATTCTTTTCTTTCTTTTACCTAGTGGGAGTGTAAACTCTTTGGGAAACAGAGTTTGTGTCTATATTTGTGTACTTGCCTTGTGCCTGGAGCTTAAAACAAACAAACAAACAAACAAACAAACAAACAAAAAAAACCCTGAGATGGAAAAGGCAACAGAGGAGTGTGAAATTTGTCACTGCACTGCAGATTGTGGGTGAATCTCCAACATAAATGTGAAAAATGGGTAGCTTTTCATGAAAAGACATTTTCCCTCATTTCTTGGTGGAGATGATATGATGAAAGGTCATTTGGTGTATATAATTTATAATTTGCCTTCTATTCTGAATCTTTTGCTTTTGGGTGTCAGATTCACTTCAATATTGGGATCTGTCATAGGCTAAGGAATTAATCTGGGGTAATGTTTATGAAGCAAAGGTGGTATAGCTCTTTTCTTCAAGGATGCATGTTTTTGTAAGACCACCATCCCGAGTTGTTTATTGAGTATATATAGCCTCAGGACAAGCTGCTAGAAAAATCAAGAAAAATTAAGGACAGGACATAGTTTAAATCTATAATCAAGTGATAAGGCAAAATGAACAAATCTTGGGGTCTCAAGGTGTGATAAACCCCTTGTAAAGCTTGAGGGAGAAAAGTTTTGAACTAACAAGCCAAAGACATGCTGTTCTCCATAATATGAGTCAGAAACTTTCCACGTTTTTTTAATCTCCAAAAGGCAGTCTAGACAAGAAGATGAAAGAAAATCTAAAAATACTTATAAATATGAGATTCCACTACAAACACTGCTACAGTAAGGAGTTGGCTGGTACAGGACCTTTAAGGTTGACATTGGGGAGAATTTACAGGCAGGCATTGCTATAGCAGATTCCCATAGCAGGTTCTTTGGGGCCTGGGTTGGAAGCACCAGCTGCCTAAGGACTACTTAGAGATTCCACAGTGGGTTTCCAATAAGGCAACCTTATTAAAAAGTAGATGAGTTGAGACGAGAATCAAAGGGAAATAAATCCTAAACCACAGACTAAGATTACAGGGTGGGAGTTGTATCCCAGCTTTGCTACTTATTAGCTGTGATCTTGGCAATGTTAATTAGCCGTCTTGTGCTTATTGCTTTTTCAGAAGATAGACCGGATAATAAGTACTTCATATGGTGGTTCTGAGATAAAATATGTTAATTTGTATACAGCCCTTAGAGTAATGCCTATTGCCCAACAAGCGCTAACTCAACATTTTTACTTTTGCTGCTTGCTGCCTATAGTGCTGGTAGATTTCCAGTTGGAGAAATTATTGGATCTTATTAACCAGTTAACCCAGTTAATTAAAAAGAGACAGAAAAACAACTTAATAAAGTTCCTTTTAATGCAACACTTGAATTACAATTTAGGAGTTTTAACTTGAATTAAAACTTGGGCATTACTTGTCACTGTGAAATGAATGAATGAATCAAAATATTTTTGGGGGGCTGGAGGTAAGCTGTAGAAATAGGCCTGGTACTTTAAAGACCATCAATTACATAAACAATAATTATAAACTAATTCATCGAATGTATGTTGTACAGTAGGCTTTGTTCTAATTCAAGTATAGCACTGGGGTTAGATAAGGTGGTTTTACTAATAAGGAACAAAGGTGGTTATTTACCACTTAAGCATTGACTGTCAGACTGAAAACTCATCGTTGTCATCTTACAGTTAGAATTCCTTGTTTTTTTTCAATTCATAAAAGCTAACTTGATTTCCTAAAGGTGTGCATATATTACATTTGATCTAGAAGGCTCTTTGTAGTGCTTAATATCGTACAAAATATTAAATCAAACCTATGCATTTATACTAGCTTTCTGTAAATTCTGTTGTGAGAATGACACATTTCTTTTAAAACTTGTGAAAACTTGAGGAATGGGCAGTCTATTTTGAAAAAGTGATTTTAACTGCCTTCTGTTAATTCCTTAGGTATTTTGCTTGATTACAAAGCTAACTAAAACATAAATACATTTTAGCTGTTTGCCCCAATAAAGCTGTATGCTTTGAATGCTGATCTCAGAGCTATGAGGTGTCTACAGGTTATAAGTGGGATTTGCGGTTTTCTGTTTGCTTTCTTTTTGTCCATTTTTTGGTATTAGAAATGCATTGAAACATTGTAGATTCCAAATTAATCGAAATATGCTGTGTGGTACCTTTCCATGTGACTGTTCACATCTAGTAGTTTGTTCTTTGTAACCAATACTATGTATAGGTGGTTGTGATTGTAGTAAGATTAGTGTTTGAATATATCAAGTTGAACTTGACTCTGTATAAATGTTTGCTTATCCCTTTACAAATGAAAGGAATATGAAGTACACAAGGAACTGTGTTAGTGTCACTAGTTCTTCTCTGACTTGGGGACTGAAGCTGTGAAGCAATTAAGAACGTAGTTTGGTTCAGTCACATGAATTATATAGATGATTTCACAGAGGAGAAGGTATTTGTATTTCATCTGAGCTGAGAAGGGTGGATGGACTTAGGAGATGACACTCAGCTAGGTTTTGAGTAGAGTAGAAGTTCCTACGCTACCTTAAGTTCACATGCTTAATGTCTCAGTAATTTCTCGTGGTACCCCAGGCCTGAAGAAATGCCTCAGAATTCCATGTATGTATTGGTTTGGTCCCCAAAACTTAATTATTCATGTCCTAACAACTTAGTGGCCCTTTAAACAAATACCACACATACATTGGGATCAAAATATTTTTATTTCATTCTTAAAGCACCATTATCTACTATTGTCATGTCAGTTTCTTAAACTTTCAAGTTGGATTGGACACTGCCACCTTTGTTTACTGTTCTACACTGATATTTGCCTTCCATTTGCTTTTTATTAGAGCAACTATCAAAAATTGAGCCTTGCAAAGATAGTATCTTTGAAAGGAATATGCATAATGAAGGACCTCTGCTAGTAGTAGTTCTGTGGAATCACATGTTGAGTATGGAAAAACGATAATATAAACTGTTTTGAATCTTGGGCAAGAACATAATTATAATTCTTTGGAAATAGGGCATCATTTAACAAATCGAATCACTTTACTGTAACAAGTTAAGTGGACCTGTTTATACCCAAAGAAGGAAGCAGTTTACTTTTCTCTTGACTGGATATATAAATAGATGTTAAAGTTCTATAGTAATCTAAACTTGGACTGTGCCTAGGGGATTATACATAAGCTATACTTTAGAAGATCTTATTGAACAACCAAATATGTTGGTTTTTTATTTTTTTTTATTTTATTTTTTTTAAGATTTTATTTATTTGACAGAGAGAAACACAGCCAGAGAGGGAACACAAGCAGGGGGAGTGAGAGAGGGAGAAGCAGGCTTCCTGCCGAGCAGGGAGCCCGATGTGGGACTCAATCCCGGGTCTCTGGGATCATGACCTGAGACAAAAGCAGTTGCTTAGCCAACTGAGCCACCCAGGTGCCCCTAAGTTGGTTTCTTAAAACTGCTGTTCTAACATGGGTCAAGTTTGTAAAGTTTTTCTTTTTTTTTTTCTTAACGTAACTTAGAACTCTGTAAGTTGAGAAATAGTGCTAGCATTGTGGACACTGAAGACTTTAAGTTAGTGATAAATCCAAAAATAGCCAGATAACCTAAAAGAGGTAAGAGACTTCATTTTAAACTGACTTAGGTGTACTTAGATGATTAGTTCTTTATTTTTGTACCTATGGCATATAGAAGTAACTGATACTGGAAGAAATTTTTGGAGGAAAGTAATTTGATGACTATCAGCTGCAGAATAAGTATAATAGCATTTCCTGTGAGCATATGTAAAAGTTGGTAATTGACCATTTCATAATGTTGGCATTGTGAAGGATGGGTACGGTGTGGGTGTTCAGGCTTCGCTATTTTTAGTAGTGAAAAGAGCCATATTTTATAAAGTTGCTGTACTATAGTTTTCTTCTAATAATACTTCCTGGTAAGTGCAAGCTGTTTTAACTTTGTCATTCTTCTCTTTCTTTTACTGTTATCATTCAAAAAGTATTTTTCTGATAGGGTTTGCTTTTATTTTTTTAGAGTTTTTTTTTTTTTTTTAAGTAATTTCTGTACCCAGCATGGAGCTAAAACTCACAGTCCTGAGGTCAAAGAGTTGCATGCTCTACCTACTGAGCTAGCCAGGCGCCCCAACTGCTGATAGTCACAGATTGCACTTATATTGTTCTAGAATTGTATAAGACATGGCTACTGATTTCACTTATATTCTAGAACAGTAAGTATAAAGTTGCCTTATTCTTTTTAATGACTGTATAGTTTGTTTTATTCTATTGATGGGCACTCAGATTTGCAGTTTTGCTATTAAAAACACTTGCTGGGGTTTCTGGTTGGCTCAGTAAGTTGAGTGTCTGCCTTTGGCTTGGGTCTTGGGGTCGTGGGATTGAGCCCTATATCTGCTCTCTGCTTAGTGAGGAGTCTTCTCATTGTCCGTTTCCTTCTCCCCCTCCCCTGCTTGTGATTTCTCTCTCTCTCTCTCTCTAATAAATAAATAATAAAAGTATTTTTTAAAAATGTGATGCCCTTAGTACCCTCCTAACAGAACCTTGTACAGACATTTTTTCACACATGCACATGTATATATCTGAAATGAATTCTCTACAGATGAAATTGGTTGGGTTACAGGGTATGTTGAAGTTTGTTAGATTGCCAGATTGCCTTTCATAAAGATTTATCTACTCTGACCAGTAAGGAAGGAGCAAATGAGTGTCTGTTTCTGTATCCTTGCCAACCTTGTATTATGAAAATTTTTTTTCTTTCTTGTAAGTGAAAAATGGAATATTATTAGGGTTTTAATTCGCATTTCTTTTGTATGAAATTGAGCTTCTTTACATGTTATTTATGAGCCATTTGTGTTTCTTTTTGGGTCTCAGACTAGTGCTTTTCTCCTCTTTCCAGAAGTATTGCTACCTGCTTGACAATCATTTGTAAGACTATTTTAAAATGCATCCCAATCACAGAGAAGGTAAATTTGAAAAAATGTAGTGTTACAGGATTAATGAAACTTGGTGTTTGTCCATCTTTCTGTGGTTGGTTGGCCTTTTTTGTAGTGACTCTAGGAGCTGTTAGCAGAATTAGCATTCTGGATATCAGTTGTAATTTTCTAAACAAAATTGGCCTCCTGGATTTAAGTTCCAAGTTTTGCTTTCCAATTTTTGCTCACTTTGCCATGTTTCTTTGCTTTGTTTATCACACTTTATGTCACGTAGAAACTTGAATTTTATGTAGATTTTTTTTTTTTTTTTTTAAAGATTTTATTTATTTGACAGAGAGAAACACAGCCAGAGAGGGAACACAAGCAGGGGAGTGAGAGAGGGAGAAGCAGGCTTCCCGTAGAGCAGGGAACCTGATGTGGGACTCGATCCTGGGTCTCCGGGATCATGACCTGAGCCGAAGGCAGTCGCCCAACCAACTGAGCCACTCAGGCGCCCCTTATGTAGGTGTTTTTAATTGAATTAATCAAAGAAAATGTATTCAGTGATTCAGTATATTGAACAATTATTTGAATCCTTGTGTTCTAGTATTTTTGTTTTATACACTTCGATCTATTTGGAATTTTTTTTTAAGGAGATAAAAAAGGTTTGAGGTAGGGATTTAGGAAGGTTCACACTCTGTCTCTCTTAACACATTCCTCCACCAGAGAACATAACACTTAGTTTTTGGGGAATGTTTCCCTACATTAGGCACGGTTGTGCATTAGTTATTGACATTCATTAAAGTTATGAATAATCTGATACAGAGTTTATTAAGAATTTCTGGTGTACCTTTTGGGAAGCTTTTTCGCCTGTGTATCTTTTTTCTCTATTTATTTATTTTTTTTGAACCAGACAACTTGACAAGTTTTTCAGAAGATTATAAATATATGTAAATAGAAACCTAAATAATACTTTTGTAGTCTGTAATGTTTTATCATACTTTGTGCATGTTGAAGTTGGTGATAGTGGCTAGGGTCAGGGTTGGCAGTTGGCTTATAGTTGTGCTATGCCATTTGAATGTGCCCGTTACATATAAATACTCAAGTTCATGCTACCCAGCATACTGAAATTTTTTTTGTTTATTTTATTAATTAAACAATCATGGTTGAAAATATGAATTGTTTCTCATTTACTCTTCAGGGGTCTTCTGCTGTTTTAGGCATCTATTTAGTTTTCTTCTTGTTTAACTTGATTAAGACTAGTGTTTCTCAGACTTCAGCAAGCATCAGACTCCCATGAAAGCTTGTTCGAACAGATTGCTATGCTTCATCTTCAAAATTTCTGATTAAGAAGGCCAGGGGTGAGACCTAAGTTTTGTATTTCTAACCAGTTCACAGGTAATACAGATGACTTCTTAAGCAGATTTTTGTTTCAAAATGGAGGAACCCTGAATACTAGGGTATCTAGTCAAATGTAGAGTGTAACTTCTCCTATTCAGTTTTTAGTTATTAGTCTGTTGTTGAAACTTCAAAATTAGGTTATCAAAGTTTTATTATTGGGGCATCCTATTTTTTGTGACCGATGCCTTAGTCTGATTAAATATTTCATTAGTGCAATGGAATGTAGTAAAACTTAAAAGAAAAATGACTATGGATCTTACAGGATCACCAATACCTGGTTCTGCCTTTTTCTGTGCTTTGTATTTGGTTACTTCTGTCTTTTTTGTTTTTTTTAAGTAGAGGGCTTCATATATCTAGTAGTATAGCAAGTCATCGGGTGGCTTTTCTTTTTTCTCAGGGTTAATTAAGACCTTAATATCACACACAAAGAACTCCATAATTTAAATAGGAAACAAAAACAAGGAAAAACCATAAAGAATACAAGGGAACAGTTTTATTAATACACAGATCAAGTGCTGTTATGTACAGAACAACAGAAAGAATCAGAATCAAGTCACTCTAAATATAAAGAAAGAAAATAACCTCAAATACCATGCCACAGTTGTCAGTAAATCTGGTAGTGGCTTGATTAGGCCAAGTGTAGGATCCTTCCATTTTCCTCTCTTGCATAAGGAAAACAACAGTGACAACAGGCCAGAGGAGTCCAGATCTAAGGACAGACTCAGACGGGGAGGGAAACCTGGAGAGCATAAGTGTGTGGTCTTGCTCCCAGCCTCCCCATCTGTTCTTGAAATAGGCCAGGTCAGTTGATGTCTTCATTATTTTGACATTTGACCTATGAACTTGGGTCTTAATCCAGAGCCTCATCCCCTTATTTTTTGCCAGCGAACATGTCTATACTTCAAGCTTCTTACTGTACTTTAAGAAAAGTTCAATGTTCCTAAAGTTAACTGTGTATGTTCATACTGGCACACTTTTTATTTTATCAAAACTTCAGATATACAGCACCGTTAGAAAGAAAAATTTACTGCTTATAGATATGATAATGGAAAACACTGCCTGAAGTCTAGTAATGAAAGCATGCCATAAAGGAGTCAGTGATTGTGGTGACACACAGTAAAGAATTGTCCCAAAACTCTCAAGACCTAAGAAACTAGTCCCCCCTCCCTGCCAAAAAATATATATGTTTTTCAGGTGTTAGATAAGATCTACTAATAGAGGCAAAATTAGAATTTTGAAGTGATTCCTGAGAAAGATGTTGGATGGCACAAATCTGTTCAGTTTTGGTACACACTTAAAGAGAGTATTACTCAGTGTTAAAGTAAGTTGGGGAGGAGGAAGAGGACATACCTCTTTTGGAGGGACACTTATGTGAGTTGCATTTGGTACTGGGTTGTTGAGTTTTTTAAAAGTCTCTTTGTGTAGAAGATCCAGATGTACTTGGGAGGTCTAGCTCTGTGTTCCTGATCTAAAAGGTGACAGGCACCTGTGTGACTCGGTTATCCACAACTCTTGGTTTCTGCTCAGGTCACGATCTCAGGGTTGTGAGATCAAGCCCCATTCTGGCTCCACGCTCACTCAGTGTGGAGTCTGCTTGAGGTTCTCTCACCCTCTGCCCCTCTGGCTCTTGTGTGTGTATGTGCACACGTGTGCTCTCTCCCTCTCCCTCTCAAATAAATAAATCTTTTTTTAAAAAAGGGCTCCCTAAGGATTGGGGGTCATTTAAATCAGGACAGGAAAAGTTTGGCTGACGAAGAGCATCTGCTCCAGTCATTTCAGAGGATAAAGAAGGAAAACTAGTAGTACTTATTTTTTTTTTTAATATTATCTCTTTTTAGTAGATCACAGATGAGCTTACAAACTACTTTGTTTTCTGTATGTTTCTAACCCCCACCCTTACACCAGGTAACTTTTTGTTATTGTATTTATATGTACATTTTGCTTGGACTTTGAGGAGAGTGTGTTAGTATAGGAGGGGCCCAGGATTGGGGATCAGTACAATGTTACTTAGTCTTAAGCTGTTTAACTGGTTTTGAGAGCCGGTGGAAAGTTAACTACTAAGAGCGAATTTTCCACACTGGAAAAGCAGCAGTACTACATTTTTAACAGGCTTTTCAACTTAAATTAAAATAGTAATTTTAGTGCACGCACACAAGCCAGATGGGTGGGGCAGAGGAAGAGAGAGTCTAAAGCAGACTCCCTGCTGAGCACAGAGCCCAGCTCAACTTGGGGCTCCATCTCATGACCCTGACACTGAGATCACGACCTGAGCTTAAACCAAAAGTTGGACGCTTAACTGACCGAGCCACCCAGGTTCCCCTACAAATGTAATTTTTTCGAAGCTCTCTATTACACAGACAGCAAGCTTCCTGCATTCTTGTGATGCAGGAGAGGTAACAGTAGCATCTCATAGAATTAGATCACTAAGTGATGATCAAATACTGAGACTCTGTTAGGAGTCTGTCTCTGGAGTCTGGAAGTCAGAGGGTTTAGTATTTTAGTACGTCTATTATGCATACTTTCTAATAAAGCAAGGCAAATAGTTCCATTAATGTACGATATTTTTTTCTGCCATTTGCAAATTTCCCCTTAGAAAAATCTAAAAGAATGAGTATTTGGGTTAGCTGTGCTTTAAATGCTCTACACTGTTGTGGTTGTGTGAAGCTTATGGAATGTAAGGAGGGAAAAGATAAAAGTAAAGAGGGTGAGAGGGTAACTTTTTTTAAATGAGTTTTAGGGAGCTTTCAAGGTAAAGCCTGATACTTTTATCAGTTCTGTGACTTTTTCACATTTTTAGTATGTGAGATTGAGGTACATTTTTACAATCTGAGGGTCTTAAAAACTGGTAGCAGTTTGGTGGGAGTTATTTCCTGTGAATGCTTGAACTTGATCTAGCTGTACATATTTCACTTCAAATAAGTAATGTGCTATTGTTGGAACTGTGTGTATTGGGTTTTTTGGCTCATTAAAATGTCTTCAAAAAGATTATACTGGATTCTATGTTGGAATGAGTAAGCTTGGATACTGAGCAGGGTAGTGTACATTTGATAATATTTAAGCAAATATTGTTTGGAGAGTGACCAGTTCATTTTTTTTTTCTTCTCACAATAAAGGAATAGACAAGGGCTTGTGGAATCTGAGGAAGTTAGTCACAAGCAGATGAAACTATATTATATTTTGCTACTGAGATAATGGGCAAAAGGATTGCCTATTTCATGTCAGTAATTAACAGCTGAAGTCAGGAGAAACTACTGAATGTCCTCAAATAGATCAGAGTATTTAGAAGCAGCTAGAGGCTATAGTGTAGCTGATTCATGTGCTTTGCTGCACTGTCGTTCAGCCATTGAGTCGTAGTTTAATTGGCACTATTTTTTTCTTTCATGGTCTTAATATAAAATAATCTTCAGGTAATTCTTTGTCAACTGCAGAAATGTAGTTAACTTTAAAAAATAATACCCAAAGAAGAAAGAAGCCTAAAATATATAGGGTAAGGTTGGGTTTGTTTGCCAAAGTCTTAGTAAATTTAGAATTGAGTTCAAGTGCAATAAGGAGAATGATTCACTTCTGCTGTATGGTCAATTTGGTGAACTTAACTGCTCCAGCAAATCACATTAGCTAAAAATACCAAGTTAGTCCATCAAAGATTAGATTAGACTAATTTGTGAAAAATAACACCCCAAAATAGTGAAGTTAGAAATGATGACTGACGTCTTTTAAATTTGTGAATCATGGATTGAATGAACTGTGACTTTTAGCCTATACAGGCAGACTTTGTTTTTTCTCCGTGTGCCGAACTAGGGATAGTTGTTTTGTGTTAGTGACAGTAGCAGCCAGAGTAGAATGGATAGGAGATAGCTGGCTCATAACACCACTTGCAAACCACCCTGCATCTGGGTGCTGGATTAGCTGTTTTATCTTGAGCCATCTCTAAAGCTGGTGTCCCTCTCGGAGGATTCATTGATTTAGTGGATGTCCTTTGCCTTTTGTCTCATACATTTATCAACATTTCTGTAGTGCTAATGCTGCCCCTTATTCCATGAATGTATTCTTTTTGTACTTCTTTGCCATTATGTCACTGAATTGGATGGGACTGGGGCAGAGACGGTAGACTTTTGTGCTGTCTCAGCCCTTTTGAACCAGGAAGCCTGTTGTTAGCTTAAGTGGGGAATTACTAAGGCTTTAAAGAAGTGTACATTTGCATGTGGTAACATTTTAGTGATGTGATATTATAAAACAACTTAAAGTGGCTTCTTAGTTTTGTTTTACAAGTCGAACGTTTATGTTTTAATTTTTTTTTTGAGAAACTCATTTAAGTGTTGTGTTGCTTTGGCATTGGTATGAAACGATGTACTCATCATATTCCATAAGTGGCTTTAATCTTGTTTTCTTAATGTATTTCAGTATTCGTCTCACCTGACAAGATTTGATGGTGTATAGTTTGTTTGATACTCTTACAAATTTTTCTTCATGTTTAATTTTGCAGTTGATTGTGAAACAGCACATTTGTTTCGGGAAAAATTTAATTTTGATTTTCCTGATGTCTTTGCCTGTCATGAAGTTTAGTTTTAAAATGCTCTAAATGAACCTTGGCCAACTTGTTTTTTGTGAATATAGGTATATGACTGATGGGATGTTACTTCGTGAAGCTATGAATGATCCCCTCCTGGAGCGTTATGGTGTAATAATTCTTGATGAGGCTCATGAAAGGACTTTGGCTACAGATATCCTCATGGGTGTTCTGAAGGAAGTTGTGAGACAGAGATCAGACTTAAAGGTGAAGTAATTTTTTTACTCATTTCATTAAAGGAGGTATATGTAAAAACAGGAACTATATGCCTGTCACTCTAATCACCTATAAAATGACAATTGTAAAATAAGGAACCAAGTTAGTACCTACAATGTTATTTTTCTTTGTTTCTAAGGTACGCAACTGTGTCTTCATATGTGTTCTTGGTATAATTTCACTTTTTAGTAATGTATTTTTAAGCCACATCTTTTCTGTTTCTAACCCATCTGTTTTCTTATCTAATAACCCTGCTGCTCATCCTACCCTTTATTAAATAAAGAAACCTCAAATCTTTGTCCTGCCCCAACATAAACACACCCATTATAACTCGTCATGTTGGATAGTAGGAACAGCTGTACCCAGAACAAGCAAGCCATTCTTCAGAAACGTGTTCACTTAACCTAGTTTGCTTGGGGTTTTTTTCTGTCTTAATGCTGCCACTACTCTGGCCGGTGTTACTGTGTTGATAAGGGTCTAAAACGGACTGAATTTTCTGATCTTTTTGCCTCCCAGAGTTGATGAAATGCCTCTTTTTGCTGTGTGTGTGTACCACTTATTGGAGCTTAGACTCCTCATTTGGTTGTTAGTATATGTGTCACCGGAATTGTACACTGGGCAGAAGAATTCTGTGTCTTAAAAAATTGTTATCTTAGTATGTATGTTTTTGCTTATAAATTAAATTTATACTTTTAAAGAATGTTTGAAATACAAGTACTGTCATTGATTAAACCTTATGAGCCGTTGAAGTTTTTGTTTTAATTGAAGTAAAGCTGACACATGTCTTAGTTTCTGATGTACAGCATAGTGATTGGTATACTGTTATGCTGTGCTCACATTCATTACATAGGTGGAAGTTTGAAAATCCTACTCTACTTCACTCATTTTGCCCATCCCTCTTCTGGCAACCACCAGTTTGTTCTTTGTATTGATGGGACTGTTTCTGCTTTTTTGTTCTTTAGATTTCACATATTGGTGAAGTCAGGTATGGGCTATTAAAGCTTTTAGGAAAGAAAGTCAAAGTAGAAATTACTCTGTAGTAGAATGTTTTATGGGGTGCCTTCTTTCTAAGTATATTTTTAATGGGTCCTGTAATGTGTGATTTACACGGAGGGAGGGGTGACTGCACTGTCTTGTAGCCCTACCCTTGAATGGCCTTTTGTGGTTGTGGCTTTTTACAACAGTGTAAAAAATCCCTGTGTCGGAATTTTTCTAAAGAAGTCATGCTTATTAAGTGATTTGCAGGGGGGCACCTGGGTGGCTCAGTTGGTTAAGCAACTGCTTTCGGCTCAGGTCATGATCCCGGAGACCGGGGATCGATTACCACATTGGGCTCCTTGCTTGGCAGGGAGCCTGCTTCTCCCTCTTTAACACCCCCTGCTTGTGTTCCCTCTCTGGCTGTGTTTCTCTCTGTCAAATAAATAAAATCTTAAAAAAAAAAAAAAAGTGATTATAAGGAAGGGAGAAAATTTATATCTGTGCCCGTAATTTTGTTTGTTTGTTTGTTTTTTGCATTTCCTGTTTTTTTGTGTGTGTGCAAGGTTGTCCTGTTCTTTCTTAATAAATATAGTAGTAATTATACTCTTTATTAATGTTGTTTCATCAATCTGTTGTGCATATTATGTCAACTTTATGTAAACATGTTATGAACACATGACTTTTGGGTTTTAAGATATTGTTTCATGAAGATATATTGTAGTTCATTGGGTATTAGGTTTATCTCTAATTTTTTAAAAATGTCACTAATTCTTTTACTATAGCTCAGCATTTCTGTATTTTATTTTATTTTTTTTTAAGGTTTATTTATTTTAGAGAAAGGGAGCATGAGCAGATGGGAGAGCAGAGGGAGAGAGAGACTAGAACCTTAAACAGACTCGGCTGAGCTGGGGGCAGGGCATGATCTCAGAATCCTGAGGTCACTACCTGAGCTGAAATCAAGAGTCAGATGCTTAACAGACTGAGCCACCCAGGTGTCCTTGCATTTGATTTTTTTAAAATCAGTTTATTTGTATGAAGATTTTTTTATAGAGTCTTAAATAATTGGTATATACAGAACACTAAATATTACTTGTCTTTTTTCCTTAAGACCATGTAAGAATCCTTGAAGACAGCCTCAAATAATTCACTTTGTTTTTTTGTTTTTTGTTTTTTTCCAGGTTATAGTTATGAGTGCTACTCTTGATGCAGGGAAATTTCAGATTTACTTTGATAACTGTCCTCTCTTAACTATTCCTGGGCGTACACATCCTGTTGAGATCTTTTATACTCCTGAACCAGAGAGAGATTATCTTGAAGCAGCCATTCGAACAGTAATCCAAATTCATATGTGTGAAGAGGAGGAGGGAGATCTTCTACTTTTCTTAACTGGTCAAGAGGTATAGTTATTATTTGCTTCTCTATTTAGCCTTTAGCATATGATATTATACAACAGCTTTTTAAGCCTAAGAACTTGGCATATATTAACCATGTATTTCTTACCTCAAGTTTTAATATAACCCCTTTGTCTATGTACTCTGTGAATACCCTTTTATACTGTTGGTGTTTGTTAATTATCCTAAGAATGTTAAATGCTTTTAGAATTTCAAGATTTGGCAGTTGCAGTCTCAGCTTTGGAGTGACTTGGGTGGTAAGTAGTGGTGTAATTTGCAGTTTTGCCAAAGCTAGAATTGGAACCACAGTTGGTGTGAAAATCAGATTGTCCTACTCAGTTAGCTTGAGTGAACTTGAGTGACTTGGGTGCCCCATTCAACATCAAAACAAATGTTTGTATTTTGGTTTTGTTTTTCCATTTGTTCACTGAAGAGTAGAGGCAGTCATTGAATTTTCTTAGTGAGAATTTGCCTCATTTTAATATACACGTTTTATTCTCAGGTGCTGCATTTTTAAAACTTGTTTCCCACAGGTTTGTGGGTATCTTGTAACATTGTCAAGCTACAGTTCAGGAAAGAGCTGTCTGGATGAATAGTTTCAGAGAGCCTTTTATTGGAGATTTTTCTTAAGAGCTTGACCTTTGTTTCAGTAGGTTTTTATGAATTTTCTAGAATGTGCTTCTCAGACTAGTACACATGCAGATCACTTAGAAAATTGCAGATTCTGATTCAGTATATCTGGTGGAGGCTGAGATTCTTTATTCCTAACAAGCTTCCAAGTAATGCTGAAACTTTCCAGGTTTGAGTGGTGAGGTTCTAGAGTAGCGCTGTCCCGTTAGACCTTTCTTCTTTGCTGGACATGTTCTGAGTCTGTGCCGTTCAATATGGTATAGTCATCAGGAATGTTAGGGCTTTGGAGTATTTGAAATGTGGCTGTGAGAGGAGGGATTAAGTTTTAATTTTGCAGCATTTTAATTAATTTAAATTTAAATAGCTACATGTGCCAACTGTCCTCCTGCTTCAGTTTTTATATGGCCCATGAATGAGGAATTGTTTTTACAGTTTTAAACAGTTTTAAATAAGAATAGAGAATGTGCAACAGAGATGATGCATGGATGCAAAGCCTAAATTGTTTTGGCCCTTTACAGTAAAAGGTCCAACCCCTGCCCCAGAACATTTTTTCTGAGGCATGGCCGGTGAACTGTCTGCTGAGAGGAGGAGAGTTTGTTAAAGCAGGTTCTTGGCCCTGTTCCAGAAGTGTAGGTGAAATCTGAGGTGAAATATAGGAATCTGCATCTTCAATGAGGTCTGCGGGCCATTTTTATATTTCACTAGGTTTAAAGGCCACTGTCCCGGAGGAATGTTTAAACCGGTATAATTCCTGTAGTACATGAGTGACACAGCTATAAACACTGTTGTGGGGCATTGCCCTCGTTCTCCCAGATAGCGGAATGAGAGGTCTTCTGTGTGACAGCCTGCTTCCGTTGGAATGTGAATTATTTTATTTGATTCAGGTTCTACAGGAATGTTTGATAACATGTAATACTTCGACAAGTGCTATTGTTTTAAGAGCTGTTAAGTGTTGAGTAATTTTTTTATCCCTGCATTTCTTCAGTATTTATGTGATCTACGATTTGTAGCCCCATTGGACATAATTCTTTACTGTAGAACAGGGTTTTTCAACCTCAGCACTATTTATGTGGTAGGCTGATCAGGTTTTTTTTTGTTTTAGGGTAACCCATGCATCATGGCATCTTTGGTCTTCACTCATTAGATGGATAACATTGTTTCCCCCAGTTGTAACAACCAAAAATATCAGCAGACATTGCCACGTGTTCCCTGGGTGGAAAATCATTCCCAGTACAGAATCACACTTGTTCTTCTGGGAAATAAAATGTGTCACAAATTCAGTTGGTACTAATCTTCCTTTTTGTGCATTTTGAATTGAAGAATTTTTATATATTTTATAAGCAAGAGTCCCAAATGCATATTTGATGGCATATAAATGGTATTTATGCAGTAATGCAGTCTTTAGGCAGTTGAGGTATTCATTTTGTCCTTTTGAGCCTGGTCTCTAGTTTCTTGCTTCATCAAGAGTGCTGCATAGTGTATTTTCTTAAACGACTTTTAAAAAATAGCCATTATGTTCAGATAACTAAGCATATTAGAACTTTATCAGAAGTATCAAAATGGTCTCATGGTGAGGACCTGAAAGGCTTTTCTATGATTTAAGTTCTTATATGTGATATTTTGGCAGCTGTCCTATAGTTGGGGAAAGGAAGGGAGCAAGCCCCATGGTTTTCAAATGTGTCCTAGAGTATGTATTTTCCGATAAAGTTACTAACTGTAATTGTGAACATGTGTCCTCTTACCTTTTTAAATCACCTTTAGGTGACTAGTCTTGAATTTAAGATCTTTAGGGAGAAAGGAGCAGAGTACCTAATAAGTTTTGTTTCACTGATTGTGTTTAGTAAGCTGACTTTAAGATATATCAAATATTACTGTTTTTGATGTCTGTGAACCTGTGTTATTTTTACATGGTCAGTTAAATGGTCGATTCTCAAGAGTTCAGTATTCTTGTTTTCATAAATATGAATAGCATCTGTAAAATTTAGTTTTCTCATGAAATTTTAAAATGATTTTTAAGAGCATGTTACCATTTTGACTGCTTAAACAATAATGCATCTGTAGTCATCTGAGTTAATTTGGGAGTAGGAGATCAATCGTAATTGGTAAAATGTTGAGAAAGATTTGAATTCTAGAATATTTTTTGTTATTTTATGTTAATGCGGGAAATCTGGACTTGTGATTAAAATTAAGTGTTGCCTAAAGTCCTTAGGGGAGCTACACTTCTTAGATAAGAATGATTAAAATTGAAATGCCAGTTGTTTGTCAGGGGTTACATGAAGATGTTAAAATCATTCTTTAAGCAGCACATTATTTTATCTTTAATTTTGCTCAGTAAAATGTGTTTTCCATATGCAGTGAGTTCAGCCTCCTCCAATTAGTAGTAGTTCAAATTTATTTACTCATATATATTAATAATTTTGGAGCTGAAAGTCTTAACTCCTGAGCTTCCGTCTCAGTAATTAATACTGCTCATAACTAAGCAACCCTAAGCAGGTGGTTGCTTTATGCTGCTGAATGTCAGTGAGCTTTGTGCTCTTTTGAACTTAGAATGTTGACTATGGGAATTTGGTAGACTTTAGGGAAAAGTTTGTTGCAGTTTTACAAATAAGTGTTTGGAACTTTGCTTGTGTAAAAAACTAAGCAGTGTGAGATTTTTTTTTTCCCCTCCCATCTTTAGGGTTGTCTTTATATTCCATCAGTAGCAATTTTGTTTTAGCTGCAACATATTTGACAGATTGGAATTATCTTGCTAAAATTCTGGAATCTGAAAATGTACCATTTGGGGTGCTTCGGTTTCTAAGTAAAATCTGGAGGTTTGGAGACTTTGTTTTCTGGTCAAATATATGGTTAAGTCATCTAAGTTAAAAAAATATTCTGAATACTGGCATCAGTTTTCCTGTGTTTATTTTTTTTTTAGTTTAGAAAAATCTAATTTGGAGTTTATATTCAAATTTTGATTTGGAAGAGATATAATGTTGTATTTGCATGCCAGCAGGGGGCATTCTAATCTAGATACAGCATTTAAATGCTTTTTTTCCCTAAAAATACTTGTTTTGTTATATTTTTTTTCTATCAGTCAATAGCATTCTTTCATTTTCTTTTAGAAACTTCAGATCTCAAAGGGAACTGTGAACATTGAACCCTTAATAATTTTCTGCATGATAATTTTCAAGACCCTTATGTTTTTTAAGAGAACTACTGTGTTTGAAAGAGGGTGAAAAAAATTTCTGTTCTTAACTATACAAAGACTTTGTTTTTAACATGGAAACAAAATTGCACTTTGATTTAAAATCATTTCAAGGAAAAGAATTTTAACTTAATACAATAAAAATACAGACTACATTTACCTGATAAGAATTTTTTCCTCTTTTTTCTTTAATCATTCTGATTTTTGAGTCAGAGGTAATTTGATAAGGGTAGCTTCTGATTGGGTCATGCCTTGGACAGGCTGCCAAATCATTTAACATACTTCTGAGTTTAACCAAATTAATGCTTTAGTTAAACTTTAATTTGTTGCTCTCCCCTCCTCCCCCTCTTTTTAAGTCTGTTTGCCACTCCATAGAGCCTCCACCTACCTCTTCCTCTGTCTCCCACACTCTTGAGTATTTTTTGTGAGTTCTCTCTTGAAAACCTAGAGATGAATGCAAATGTGTTGGAAATTATTTTCTGTGGTCGGGAAATTTTTGAAGATGCTGTGAGTTATTTGGGTTAGCCTACTTAAATATCTGTGTTGGTACCATAAAGGTGTTTGTTCTCATTAGGCACAATGAAGCAAATCTTCCATGTAATTACATTAGTGATACGTGACATTAAAGCCTAATTGGCTTCTTTAAAATATCTAGCACATCAATTTCTTTAAGATTGTAAAAATTTAAAAGGTTACAAGTGCAGTTAAATATTCCTGGGTGAGAAATTTTAATTTTAGTACCATTTGTTGAGAATTAATTAGGATGTTTGAGTAGAAGAAAAAGAACGTGGAATGCCAATAAATAGTTGTCTGTTTGAGTACAGAAATCAAAATGTCTTCGATACTTTTGGAAATCCTGATGAAGTTTACTAACTTAGTTTTGATTTACCAAATTAAAAGTAAACTTTATAGAACTAAGATTATGATAGTTAAATGTTTCAGGGTGTGGTTTGTTTTGTTTTTACACTCAGTCTTTTATTTTGTAGGAAATTGATGAAGCCTGTAAGAGAATAAAGCGTGAGGTTGATGATTTGGGCCCTGAAGTTGGTGACATTAAAATCATTCCATTATACTCTACACTTCCTCCTCAGCAGCAACAACGCATTTTTGAGCCTCCGCCTCCAAAAAAGCAGAATGGAGCGATTGGAAGAAAGGTTATCATTGAAATATTCTCTATAAATGTTTCAATAGCACAGAACTGTCTCAGATATGAAACTGTATTGAATTATTAAGGACCAAGTTATGGGTGGTGGTGATCTGAGTTGCACACAAAATAATCTGTATTTCATAAGTAAATAGAAAAAATATTTTGGTAGAATTTTATTTATCTTTTGACCTTTTGAGAGCATGTACTGTTTTCCATCCCCCGCAGAAAGCCCCTCCTTCGTAAATGGGTGGTTGGTTAAGGTAGGTCAAGAAAAGCAGATGATCAAGTGTTGTCTCTCTCTCCATTAAGTCACTTGGCAACAGCTAAGCACTGTTTTCTTTAGTGCTTTGGCTTCTACTTAGCATTTTCTTAAAAACCTAACCAATTGTCATGTCTATAGGTATGAAATATTGACTGCACAGATCTCTGATAACAGCACTCATCATGCTACCTTGCATAAATATGCAGGTTTCTTTAGGGCAGGGCAGGAATGTAGATTCTCAGTGTGGATATGTGCTTGGCCAAGGAAGGGGCAGGGGTTTTCTAAACCTGTTTCTGGGCTCTTTGTTGGGATGAGAAGGGATCTGAATTGAAGTTTGAAACAAAACAGCTATGCTTTTATTTGTTTGAGAGCTGGGGTTCTATTAGGTCTTCGAAAATAAAATTATGTTGTTTGAAAAGGTTTGAAAAACATTAGTGGAGTAATATTGGGTTAAATATTAGCTGAATGTGAATTTGGTAAGATTCTTAATCTCTGATTTTAAAGTTTTCATTTTTTAAAATGGATATTATTTTCCTCATCGCTTTGGGATTATTATCAAGGATTAAGCTTTGTGTATACAGAGCATTAATATATCTAGAATAAACTAGCCCTTCATGGTAACTGCTATAAATTCCTTGAGTATATTCATGTAGAAAAAAACTCTTACTTGAAATATTGCTTAGGTATGATTTACTTGTCAATCAGATTTGGAATTTACTGCTTTCTTATTTCCATATTCAGGACTAGATTCTTACAACTTTTTTCTGCTTTTTATTTCAGTCTTTTTGCTAATATTTATCATTATTGAAAAGTTAACACATTATAAAGACACTTAAATATATCAGAGCTAATTATTTCTTTACATGGCTGTGTAAAAGTTAAATGAACCAAATACATTTTTCAAATTGAAGAAACTTACTGACAAGGATATACAACACCAGGCTAGTAGAATGTAAATTAACAAGGGATTGATAGGGAAAAAAAAATCAGCTTCTGAGTTTTTCATAGATCAGCTGGAGTGGTGAATATGACTTTTAAAGAAACAGTGTGGGGGCGCCTGGGTGGCTCAGTTGGTTAAACGACTGCTTTTGGCTTGGGTCATGATTCCGGAGACCCGGGATCGAGCCCCACGTCGGGCTCCCTGCTCGACAGGAAGCCTGCTCTCCCTCTCTCACTCCCCTGCTTGTGTTCCCTCTCTCGCTGTGTTTCTTTCTGTCAAATAAATAAATAAAATCTTTAAATAAAAAAAAAAAAGGAAAGAAACAGTCTGATCATAGCTTCATTGTGTTGAACTTTCCAATTATTTTTGTCATAGTTCTGTCCGTAAAACATATTAAAACATTTTTCCCTGTTATTTTACGTGCATTCTCAACTTTGTGGAAAGCTTGAAGTTTTAAGTGATAGCTTCAGTATATAAATTTAAAGTTGATTTGTTGACTGAAAATTACTTATTCTCTGGAGTTCTTAGCCTAATTCTGTATGGATGTAAATAAAATAGCTGTATTTTTTTTATTTTTTTTTTTTAGATTTTTTTTTTTTATTGTTACTAAATTTTTTTTTTCCAGTGTTTCAAGATTCATTCCCCATTCCCCACACCCAGTGCTCCCCGCTTTAGGTGTCCCCAGTACCCACCACCAGGCTCTCCCATCCCTCCACCCCCCTCCCTCCAAGTCCCTCAGTTTGTTTCTGTGTTCAAAATCTCTGTTGTTTC
>PITA01003757.1:0-46563 GCA_004023965.1 Spilogale gracilis
AGGAAAGGAAAGGAAAGGAAAGGAAAGGAAAGGAAAGGAAAGGAAAGGAAAGGAAAGGAAAGGAAAGGAAAGGAAAGGAAAGGAAAGGAAAGGAAAGGAAAGGAAAGGAAAGGAAAGGAAAGAAGAAAGAAAGGAAAGAAAGAAAGAAAGAAAGAAAGAAAGAAAGAGGAAAGGCAAGGCAGGCAAGGCACGGCAAAGCAAGGGAGGAAGGAAGGAAGGAAGGAATGAAAGAAGGAAGGAAGGAAAAGGAAGAAAAAGAAGAAAGAAAAGAAAGAAAGAAAGAAAGAAAGAAAGAAAGAAAGAAAGAAAGAAAGAAAGAGAAAGAGAAAGAAAGGGAAAGAGAGAAAGAAAGATAAAGAGAGAAAGAAAGATAAAGAGAGAAAGAAAGAAGAATGTTAGTTCACAAAAAATGTGGAGAAAAGGGAACACTTTTGGTAGAAATGTAAATTGGTGGAGCCACTGTGGAAAATAGTATGGAGTTTCCTAAAAAAGTTAAAAATAATAACATCATACAATCTAGTAATTCCACCACTGTTTATCTACCCACAGAAAACAAAAGCACTATGAAAAATATGTATCTGGATGCTTATTGCAGCCTTACTTACAGTAGCCAAGATACTGAAGCAACCCAAATGCTCACTCATGGATGAACCAATAAAGAAGATATGGCGTACACACACACACACACACACACACACACACACATACACACACACACACACTGAAATATTACTCAGCCATAAAAGAATGAGATCTTGCCATTTGCAACAACACAAATGACCAAGAGGGTTATTATGTTACGTGAAATAAGTCAGATGGATAAAGACATATACCATATGATTTCACACATATGCAGAATCTAAAAACAATATAAACAAAAAGCAGAATCAGACCTATAGATATGGAAAACAAACTGGTGGTTGCCAGAGGGGAAATGAATTGGAGGTGGGCAAAATAGATGCAAGGAATTAAAAAATTCAAACTTCTAGTTATAAAACAACTGTCATGGAGATGAAAAGTACAGCATAGGGGATTCTGGAGTCTGGGGATCTAGCCCCATATCAGGCTCCCTGTTCAGCGGGAAGCCTGCTTCTCCCTCTCTCACTCCCCCTGCTTGTGTTCCCTCTGTAGCTGTGTTTCTCTCTGACTCTGTCAAATAAATGGAAAAGAAAAAAAAAAGTACAGCATAGGGTATATTGTCAGTAGTATTGTAATCATATTGCATGATTACAGATGGAGACTACAATTATCATGATGAGTACTGAGTATAGAATTGTTGAATCAATATTCTGTACACTTGAAACAAATATAACCTGGTTATTATATTATACTCATATAAGGGGGTACCATTTATCCACACTTTTCCTTCAAAAATAAAATGCTTACTAGATGTAATTTCAAGAGCAAAGAAGTAATATGTAATTTTAATATTCTGGTGTTTGTGATAGTTTGTAAATATCCTAAATTTTAAGTTATATAATGTATAAAAAGTACCAACTAAATATCGCTAAAAATTAAACTGATTTTTAATTATATTTGGCAGAAAAAAAGTTGTTTATTGTGCCTTTTTATCAGTAATTTTGTGCTACCAACAAAAGGAAAATGAAAAATAAGTGTATTCAGTAAAAATTGAAAATATTTTTACCTTTCAATAGAAAATGGTTTTATTAATATAATAAGACCAAATTGAGGAAGAATTCTGAGATCACAGAAGTAATAACACATCTCAATACTATAATGCAGTTTTAAAAGGAAACAACCAATCTTGTGATTCCTGAATTGAAAGTTGGAAAAGGGGGCAAGATTTTTCCAGAAGAATGAGTGAGTGCTAAGAAAACATATCCAAACACAATTGGATGAATAAGGTTGTCCACTTACTGTTTGTACAGCTATGAAGTGAGGACACCTCAATGTCTGCATAGGAATGGGAAATAAGTGATGAAGAATCCAGAATATACAAGACTTTGAAGGTATTCTGAGTTATAAATCTAAAAATGGATGTGGAAAAGTCTCTAAATTATTAAATAAAAAGCATGACCCAAAGAAATACAAATATTGGTTCAATATGTATATTTCTACCAGTCTGAATACTTTTACATTTAATTAATTTTATGAGTCAAGTTTGTAAAAAAATTTATATTAATTTTAATTATTTTAAAGATTTATTTGACAGAGAGAAACACAGCAAGAAAAAGAACACAAGCAGGAGGAGTGAGAGAGGAAGAAGCAGGTTTCCTGCAGAGCAAGAGCCCGATGCGGGACCAATCCCAGGAGTCCGGGATCATGATCTGAGCTGAAGGCAGTTGCTTAACCAACTGAGCCGCCCAGGCGCCCCAATTTTAAATTTTGTTTGGCTGAATACAAAGCAGTTTAAACATTTTATTATATGTATTATCTTCTGTATTTTGCTTTTCTGAATTTCCTCTTTGTGACAATTGTTCAGTGTAATATTTATCTTCTATTTCTATTTGTTTTATTAAATCTCAACTGCACTGATTATTTTGCATTGCAGAAATTCTCTATTTTGAAATTTATTGCCACTTTTTGAAGTCTTTGATACTTAAATCATTCTGTCTGCTTTTATTGTGTAACTCAAAGTTTCAATTTTCCTCTATGGTATTTCAGTAATTTAATGTTTTGTGCATTTAAGGCCTTAACCATCTGAATTTTATTCTGATTTGTATTTCAAGATCTATATAAAAAGAACAACCATCTGCTAATTAAAACGTGTATATTTAAGACATTTGCAAATGATACATCTGATAAACGGTTAGAATTCAAAATCTATACTGAACTTATCAAAATCAACACCCAAAAACCAAATAATCCAGTTAAAAAATAGGCAAGAGGCATAAATAGATATTTTCCCAGAGAATACATATAGATGGCTAACAGACACAGGAAATGATACTCAACATCACTCATCATCAAGGAAATACAAATCAAAACTGTGACAAAGTATCACCTCAGACCTGCCAGAATGGCTAAAATTAACAACACAGGAAACAACGAGTGTTGCTAAGGATGTGGAGAAAGGGGAACACTTCTGCACTTTGGTGGGAATGTAAACTGATGCAGCCACTCTGGCAAACAGTATGGAAATTCCTTAAAAGGTTAAAAATAGAGGCACCTAGGTGGCTCAGTGGGTTAAGGCCTCTGCCTTTGGCTCAGATCATGATGGCAGGGTCCTGGGATTGAGCCCCACATTGGGCTTCCTGCTCAGTGGAGAGTCTGCTTGTCCCTCTCTCACTCCCCTTGCTGTGTTCCTTCTATAGCTGTGTTTCTCTCTGTCAAATAAATAAATAAAATCTTTTTTAAAAAGTTAAAAATAGAAAAATAGAACTACCTTACATCCCAGCAATTGCTCTACCAGGTGTTTTGTTTTGGTTTGGTTTGGTTTTTGTTTTAGAGAGATAGAGAACAGGAGCTGGGCAGGGAGGGGGAAAGAATCTTAAGCAGGCTCCACACCCAGCATGGAGCTTTATATAAGTTTGATCTCACAACCCTGAAATCATGATCTGATCTGAAACCAAGAGTTGGAGACTCAACCAAGTGAGTCACCCAGATGCCCTGCACACCAGGTATTTACCCAAAGGATAAAAAAACACAGATTTGAAGGGATACATGCACCCTAATGTTCATAGCAGCTTTATCAACAATGGCCAAATTATGGAAAGAGCCCAAATGACCATCCACTAATGAACGGGTAAAGAATAAGTGGCATATATGAACACTGGAATATTACTCAGCCATTAAAAAAATGAAATCTTGCAATGGCATGCATGGAACTAGAGTGTATTATGCTAAACAAAATAAGTCAGTCAGAGAAAGACCAAAAAAACCATATGATTTCCCCTATGTGTGGAATTTAAGAAACAAAGCAGATCAACGTAAGGGAAGGAGGGAAAAAAGAGAGAAGGGGTAAACTATAAGAGACTCCTCATTAAACAGAACAAACTGAAGGTTTCTGGAGGGGAGGTGGGTAGGCTGATGGGTTAAATGGGTGATGAGTACTAAGGAGAGCATTTCTGATGAGCACTGGTGTTGTATGTAAGTGATGAGTCACTAAATTTTACTGAATCCAATATTACAGTATATGTTTACTATAATTTAAATAAATAATTGAAAAAGTGTACATATGTATTTTACATTATCACACTATGATACTTGTGCCTACATAAATCATAGAACAAAATATACTATTGTACTCAGTGGGGTGTGGGACTGTCTCTTAAATGGAATAGCCTACCATAAAATAGGTCCTCAGAGAAGAAACAGAAGCCTAACAGAAGAAAACAAATTTCTACTCTCTAGTCTTTCTCTTTAACCAATGTTCTTAAGACTGTCAAACACAGCACCTGGGTGGCTCAGTTGGTTAAGCGACTGACTTCGGCTCAGGTCATGATCCTGGAGACCTGGAATTGTGGGTATCCCTGCTGGGCAGGAGGCCTGCTTCTCCCTCTCTCACTCCCCCTGCTTGTGTTCCCTCTCTTGCTGTGTTTCTTTCTGTAAAATAAATAAAATATTAAAAAAAAAGTCAAGCACTCGCATGTATAATTTATCACAGTAGTAGGGGATGGGTTGTATTAAAAGGTTTTACTACCCACTACCAGCCTGATGAAGATGAGGTCCTGCTTTGGTTGCTTTGGAAAACCATAAATATTTATTTAAAACTCAATTTGCCACTATCTGTGGTTAATTATAATTTTTATAATCCTTGTTTCATGCATTCTCAGTTCCTTGACATGATTTTCTTTTTCTTTAATTTCTTTATCCCCACTCAGTCTACCTCTATCTATCATCAGCAGAGGAAATTCCTCCTCCATTAGTAGCAATATGTATCTATCAGATAGAATGGTAACTATTAGCATCATCTTGACTTGTGTCTTCAGAAATACTGTAAGGATTCTGAATCTAGTAACTGATAAATCATTACGTTACCTTCTGGATTTTAAGAAAAAGGAAAAGATCCTTTCTGACCATGTGTTGATATTTCTAAGCTGCTGCAATCTCTGCAGTCAAGATAACTGCCCAGGAATGATGATGAGTGAAAAATGTGAGTTAAGGGGCTGCACTTTGGGGAAAAGGAGGGTAGGAGAAGCTAACAGAAAAACAACAACAACAACAACAACAACAACAACAAAAAGCAACAATACTGCTATCACTCCAGACACATGGAAAGAAGGTGCAAAGAATACCATAGAAAGTGGTGGAAGAAAAGAAAAAAAGAAGAAAAAAAGAAAAGAAAAGAAAAAAGGAAAAGAAAATAGTGGAAGAAAGCTGAATGAAATAAAGCTTTGACTTAAAAAAAAAAAAGCATATTCAATCCATATGGAAAAAATAAGTTCTCCACATGCAGCATTTGTAAAAGTTGTGTGCACCAACCAGGTTCTCATAACTGTAAGGGCTATACCTACAAAAAGGGCATCTGTGCAATGTGTGAAAAAAAAGGTTTGGATACCAAAAACTACACGCAACCATCTGTGTTGATGTACTGATGATGTTTCTGGCTTTCTATGTGATTTTATGCTTTGCTTTGATTTTTTAAGGTGTAACATAGGTGTTCAAGTTACAAAATAAGGTTTTGAGACAATTAGTATTAAACCAACTAATTTGATTGGTATTCATTTTTTTTGCTCTATAGAAGTTCTAAACAACAATATAACCAGTTTCCTGCCTTAGTTCTTTTCCTCACAGCATTTTATTGAACTCAAATAAGTGGCAAAATTAATGAAAAATATTTTCCAATTTCTATAGACACTTTTTATTTATCATTATTTGTATAATGCTTATCCTCATTTTCTATAGATATCACAAAAGTGAGAGATTATTGATTGATATTTTGCTCTGAACTTTCCATCAGACTTACAACTCTCCCTTCATTTTCTTGTTGGTGTCATAGTTCTCAGAATCAGCAATCTCTATTAATTATAAGTTCACAGGACATTGGAATATCTGAGACTATTATAGCTAAATAGTTCCTTAGTCATTACTCAGACCCAAATCACAAGCTGTATTTATGATAACTTTACATTTGTTCTTGAAACCAAAGTGCCAACAACTTTTGCAAGGGATTAAGAAAACAAGAGTCACCCCATGTGTATCCAAATGAATACACTGAATTTCAGAAAAACATATTTTAGGCACATTACCTTGAATTCAAACTGTCATGAAAGCCATGAAAACAGTGTTCATCTATGGAAATGTGTAATCAATGAATTGTTGTTCTTTAGAAAAGTTCCTTGATGCAAAACCAAGTTTTTTATCTTCCCTCCCCATCAAAAATAAATATAACAAAACCAAAATAAATAAATAAAATTTTAAAAAGGAAAAAACCTCTCTATAACTTGCAAAAGTAAGTAATGTTATGACTCATTAATTTTGCTTGGTGTTTTGGGAGCTTTATAAATAAAAATTTTTAAATGAAAAAAATTCATTGACAAGGCTCTTCTTTCACATTAACATATAGTTTTTTCATTCAAAATTTTATATCAGTTCTGTTTCATGATGTCGCCATTTTATGTAGATTTGATTTTACTTTCCACTTCTCTCTCTCAATGTTTCTCTCATCATATCTAGTTTCTATGATTTTCTTCTGAATTCTAAACAAATTGACTCAAGGTGTTTCATTGCATAGATTTTCTAAGAAATATAACTTGTTATTTACTGCCATCATAATTTTAAATTTGATAATTCTTTTAATCAGGAATACATATTCTATTTCTAGTGTCTGGAATAATTGTATGAACTAAGAGGTAATGATAGCTTCAGGTCAAAAATGAAGGTGGTGTCTGCACTCTTGATTTCTAGGCTACTACATAGGTTTCAGTCACAATGGGAGAGGCCTATGTTGAGACACCCCAACTGCGGAGGGCCCAGCTCATACATGGAAGGTCTTCATCTACTTCATCATTCTCCCTGGGGTTGGAGTCAATATACTGACTGCTTTCCTGAAGTCACATCAGGGAGAACACATACTCTCTACCTATGCTCATCCCTTAGAGAGATCTAAGCTCTCTCAGTAAAGATGGCAACAATACATTATTCCAAAACCTTCATGCAAAGCCACTTCCAAACCACAATGATAAACAAAGAAAATCCTCCTGGGTGGCTCAGTGGGTTAAAGCCTCTGCCTTCGGCTCAGGTCATGATCTCAGGGTCCTGCGATCCAGGCCCGAGTTGGGCTCTCTGCTTAGCAGGGAGCCTGCTTCCCCCTCTCTCTCTGCCTGCCTCTCTGCCTACCTGTGACCTTTCTCTCTGTCAAATAAATAAATAAAATCTGGGGGGAAAAAAGAAAAGAAAAGAAAATCTGGACCACTTCCCTGACACTGTGGACCACAGTACCAGTTTGGACCATTACTCTGCATGGATCAGTCACATGTGTGGGACTTGAAGCTTATTTCTTTACTTGCACAAAATAATGACCTATAGACTGATCTAACCCTTTGTTTGTGACCAGAATTGACTTAAATAATTTAGAATGGTAAAAAAGGAAAGGAAAGAAAAAAGTAGTACTAAGAGGAAAACCTTGCCTAATTCTCCCCTCATAGCATTATATATATAATATGTATAGTCAATATATACATGAGTTTTGGCAATTAAATATTTTACATGCTATATGAAACATACAGTTGATCCAATTACAACTAAAGTTCTCACTACTAAGTATTTTGCAAAGAAAAAAAATAGGAAAAAGTATTTTGAGACTAGTTCCTACTTGATGTAATGACCTCAGCAAAAATAGACCTAGAGGAGTTATAAGGTGGCTGGTCTATGATAACAAATAGGTAATCAGAAGAGTATGGAATTATTTAAAAAAACAAGCAAAAACAAGAAATAATGGGTTCAAGTCACAAGATGAGACAGAAGTGGTCAAAACCTACATTTACATAAGGCCCAGGAAGATAATTTGATAACCCTGAAATATTATTAAAAGCCTTGGAAGAAACTCAGTATAGTTAAATAATTGTTCACAATAGTTTATTATGTTGACCCAGGGTAAAGAAAGCAGTTTTCTACTGTAGGTAAGGTGGTGGGGTAAAATGGGAAACTGGTAATATTCAGTATATAGCACTGCATTCTTTTTATACATAAATGGCATACTTTTAAACATTTTTTAAAATTTTTATTTATTTGTTTGACAAAGAGAGAGATCACAGGTAGGCAGAGAGGCAGGCAGAGAGAGAGAGAAGGGAAAGCAGGCTCACTGCTGAGCAGACAGCCTGATTCGGGCCTTGATCCCAGGACCCTGAGATCATGACCTGAGGTAAAGGCAGAGGCTTAATACTCTGAGCCACCCAGGTGCCCTTCTTTTTTTTTTTTTTTAAAGATTTTATTTATTTGACAGAGAGAAACACAGCCAGAGAAGGAACACAAGCAGGGTTCTGAGAGAGGGAGAAGCAGGCTTTCCGCTGAGCAGGGAGCCCGATGTGGGACTCGATCCCGGGTCTCCGGGATCATGACCTGAGCCGAAGGCAGTCGCTTAACCAACTGAGCCACCCAGGCGCCCCCAGGTGCCCTTTTAAAAAAAGAATACTATATTATTTTTTCTTAAGAACACTATATTTTTTTAAGAATGGTATATTTTGAATGCTATATATTATATTAAGAATGCTATATTAGAAGAGATATGGATAATGTGAATATGAAAGGTTAAACAAATTCATTGTGTTTAATTATTTCTTATATGTTAAACACTTTATTGTGACCCATAATTGCTGAAAATTTCCCAAAAGATAGAGGAAAAGAGTGATCTGAAGAAAAAGAAATGCAACTCCAACACAAAACAAGTTTTCCCATGAAATGAGGGCCATTCTATGTTCCCATGTAATGATACATTCATACTGGCAAAGTTTTATTTCTAATTTAATAAAATATACAAATTTAATCAGGAATAACACTCAAATACATTCATTACTTTTTTCCTTGGGCATTGTGCATGACATTTAAAAACAATTTTATAACAAAACAAGATGCTTATAGCTACATTGGAGAAGTATTAAAAAATTGTTTAAATTGTCATTATTTAAAACAAAACTTTCTACTAAAGCCAATAAAAATTTGAATACAGAAAGCTAAATTTAAGTAAATTAAAAAGAAAAAGAAGCATACAAGCTCACAAATATAAAATAAGGACTTTCAAAATGTATTAATAATTGATATATTCTATTTATTAATTAATACTTCAATTAATTAGAAACATTATAATTTAGGTACATAGATATTTGTACCATCATTAGAAAAGTTGAGACATCACATATTCCTTTAATAGGAAAGAAATTTAAAAGTTTTTTTTAAAAATGCAGAAAAAAAATTGTCAGAGGCTATAGAATCAAAAAGAATCATTAATAAAACATGTCATTGGTTTAGTAGGTGCTCCACAAAGGGAAAGAGGAGGAGGAGGGAACTAAAAACTTTGAAAAATCCATAATATTTCTGGGAATCTAGGAGGCTGTGTTCATGGTAGGAGTGTGCACATGCACAGAAGAGACATGAAAAGGTGTTCTAACTTCTACTTAATTTAACCTTTAGGCTTAATTAACATAAGTAGTATGTGAAGGTTGTAAAGCAGTTTTAATCTACTTGCTAGAACACTAAATATGTACCCCAATACACACCATACCCACAGAGCCGTTCAGCACTAGAAACCCATTAGTTAAATGTGTTTAAGTGTATCTCCCTTCTATGAAATTAATCAAGAAGAGACCAGCAGATAGGTACAACAAAGAATACAGACATCATAGAATTAGTCAGGAAAGTCCTAAACACCAACATAAAAGGACTGTAGGGATAGTGGCAGAGTAGGAAGATGCTGGGCTCATTTCCCTCCCATGTACACACCAGGGATGCAACTACAAAAAGCAATTCACTCCAAAAATACCTGAAGACCAAGCAAACAACTCTTCCATAGCAAAGGAGATAAAAGTCACACTGAGAAGGATGGCAGAAAAAGTTACATTGAGAAGGATGGCAGGGAGGGACAGAGACACAGTCAGGAATCAATCACCTCCTGTAGCAACACACAAGTGGGAAGGACATTATAGGCGCAGAGATTCTCCCTGAGTAATGAGGGGATCAGGCCCCATACTGGGTATCCCTAGCCCTGGAGACTGTCATGGGGAAAACAAGCCATCATAATGTTGGGCTTTGAAAATGAGTGGAGCTTAACTATGGGAGAGCTGAAGGGCTATAAGAAAGTGATATTCACAAATAGGTCATGTTGATGCAAGGAACAGCATGGGAATATAATCAATAATATTTTAATAATTTTATATGGTACAGGTAGTAACTACATTTACCACAGTGAGCATTTCATAATGAATATAATTGTCAAATCAATATGTTGTACACATGAAACTAATATTTTAGGTCAGTTATATTTCAATTAAAATTTTAAAAAATAAATCAAGAAAAACAGGAAATAGCAACAATGATGGAACTGAATGAAGGATGTCATTTTCCAGAGTTGACATGTTATATAATTTTTATACTGATTTCCACGATAAAAATATATAAAACACACAAAGAAATAATTTTTGGACCATACATGGGCAAAAGCAGTCAATGGAAACTGTTCATAAGGAAAATCAAGCATTGGATTTGCTACGAAAATAACATTTAAACAGCTATTTTAGATATGTTCAAAAAACCAACAGAAATTACGACTAAAGAACCAAAAGGAAATACAAGACAGATACATCATCAAATAGAGTCTATCAAAATATATAAAATTAAAAAACAATGAAAAATACATCCTGAATTTGAAAAATTTAATAACTGAAATAAAAGTTTTACTAGAGGGGCTTATAACAGAGGTCTGTCATAAACAAGCAGACTGACCTTTAAAAAAAAAAGTGTTTAAATTAGTTTAATATTTAACAAAAAAGTTTAAAGAAAATGATGAAGATCAGAAACAAAGCCACACAACAAAAGGGCCCTAGAATGGAAATAAATAAAGCTAAGCTAAACAATTTTTCTTATTGGGGTACCTGAATGGCTTAGTTGGTTAAGCATCTGTCTTTGGCTCAGGTCATGATCTCAGGGTCCTGGGATCAAGACTCATGTTGGGCTCTCTGCTTACTTAGTAGGGAGACTGCTTCTCCTTTTCCCTCTGCCTGCTGCTCCCACTACTTGTGCTCTCTCACTCTGCCAAATAAATAAATAAGTATCTAAAAATGTTTTTCTTATTCATAGGTGATTTTGTAACAATTTAAATAATAGCAAGACTGTTGGATGATTATGGCTTTTTAATAAGTGAAATAAATGATAGCAATATTATAACAGATCAAGGGATGAATTTGAAAAGTTCTGTTCTAAAGTACCTGCACTACTCATAAAATGATGCAGTATATTTGAAAGTGAAGTTGAATTACTTACATTGCAAATTTCCAGGCAACCACTAAAATACTTTTTTTTAAAAGATTTTATTTATTAACAGAGAGAAACACAACCAGAGAGGGAACACAAGCAGGGGGAGTGAGAGAGGGAGAAGCAGGCTTCCTGCCAAGCAGGGAGCCGGATGTGGGACTCCATCCTGGGTCTCCGGGATCATGACCTAAGCCGAAGGCAGTCGCTTAACCAACTGAGCCACCCAGGTGCCCCTAAAATCATTTTTAAAAAGAAGTATAAATAATTTGTTTAAAAAATGAGAGAAAACAGATTCATAAAAAATGACTACTTAATCAGAGAAAGAAAAAGTGTAGAAGATTAAAAGGAAAAAATTGCAATGAATAGTGAATAGTACTGAAAAGGGAGAGAATTATCCAAGTATATAGATAATTGCTTTAAATATTAATGGGTTAAAGGTAACTATTAAAAAACAATAACAGAGTAAGGGAAAAAAAAAGAACAAAATATGTTATCTGCAAAAAACCCACTTTAAATAGAAAGACAGATTATAAGGAAAGTAATGAAGAAAAATATACTAAAACAATATACATTATAATGGAGAAAAAACTATATTAGTGCCAGGCAAAGCAGACTTCAGGCAAGGAAAATATCAGGGCCAAAAAGAGGCATTAACATAGTGATAAAGGTGTCAATTTTCTAAGAAGATTTAGCAATTCTTAATGTGTATGTGCTTAATAGCAACATACCAAAATAAATAAGGCAAAAACTGATAGAACAGCAAGATGAAGTAAATAACTCTATTGCTAGAGCTGGAGACTTCAACAGACCTCTATCAGTAATTGATAGATCCTGCTGACAGAGTATCAGTTAGGATGTAGTTGAACTGAAGCACCATCAACTGACTCTAATTGACATTTACAGAATAATTATCCAACAACAAGAGACTATGCATAATTCTCTTGCTGACATGGAATATTCACCAAGACCTATCACATTCAAGTACATGAAACGTATTCAGCAAATTTAAAGAGTTGATGTCATCAACATCAAAAATGAAAAAGTGCCATCATTTTAAAAGATAACAGATTATGTAAATTTTTATTATCACAAATTTGACACTTTGAATGAAATGGACTTACTTGAAAAACACAACCAACCAAAATTTACACTACTGTAATGTAGTAGTGTAATAGTAATCTGAATAGGAATCTATTCTTATCTGTTAAATTCAAACAAGAAGTATCCTTCCAGAAGAGAAAGAACCAAGTCCAGATTTTTTCTCTGGCAAACTCTACCAAGTATTTAAAAAAAAATAATAACTCTAAATCTCTTTAATCTCCTTCAGAAAACAAAAGCAGAGGGAACACTTCCTCGCTTATTCTATGATAACAGAATTGCCCTAATACCTAAACCAGATAAAGACATTACAAAAAAATACAAGCCAACATCTAAGTAGATGCAAAAATCCTAAACAAACCCAAAATGTATAAGAATTAAATATTAGGGGCTCCTGGGTGGCTCAATTGGTTAAGCAACTACCTTCGGCTCAGGCCATGATCCTGGAGACCCGGGTTCGAGTCCCACATTGGGCTTCCTGCTCTGCAGGAAGCCTGCTTCTCCCTTTCTCACTCCCCCCTGCTTGTGTTCCCTCTCTGGCTATGTTTCTCTCTGTCAAATAAATAAAATCTTAAAAAAAAAAAAGAATTATATATTAGATCAGTAGGATTTATCCCAAGTGTTGAAAATTGGCTACACATTCAGTAATCAATGTATTCAACTGCAGTGAAAAGATGAAGAAGACAATTTTGCCTCAGACATATTACTTGCATTCTGGGGTCTCATTTTCCACATTTGTAAAATGTGGTTGATAAAGGATGTACTGCAAACAGATGGCTTTGAGTAGGTGTTGACTCCTTCCTCCCCTTCATTTTACAAGGAGATCACCTAACACTAATAGTCTGAGTCTAATAGCGTTATCAAGGAATGATGGTACAGAGATATAAATATGGACAAAGACTATAGTAATTTGGTAAATATTTAAAGAAATGAAATAAATTAACACAATACTATATAAGGACCCAGATGAAGGCATTTAACTCTTTCTGGAAGTTTCATGGAAGGCCTCATGAAGAAAGTGATTTTTGAGCCAATTCTTGAAGGGTGCATAGGAATCTGTCCAAAAGAGGAGACATGTATTAAATTTTATAGTCAAAGAGCAATGGGGCTCCCAAGTAACAGAAAACGGAACAGTGAGGTCAGGAAGAGCAGTAATGCTTCTTCTTTCCTTCCTTTAGGTGTGTACCTTTTATAGTTTTTGGCCTTGGGGTTTTCTGGTTTGGGAAACTTGTAATTGTACCTGTTTCTGTAATACAAGTTTCTTCCCACTGTAAAACTTCAGGTACTCAGTCTAAACATTTTGTCTTTGGGATGGGTTGACATTCTACATTTTAGAAATGCCAGTCTAGTATTTAGGTGTTATATAGGTATGAATGTTATTTACTACCAATATCTGTTCTGAATTGTCAGTTCTATACTCTATGAGCCATTACCCATTTTAAAATTCACAAAGTAAATAAAGAAAATAATTTTCTTTCAAAATTTTGGCCAAGTGTAAACAATAGTATTCTCTTGATAGGAATTTAATCTGAATCTAATGAATCTCTTTTTAAAAGATTCTGCTTTACCTTTATTCTTTGTCTTTATTTTAACTAATTAAATAAATATTTCAAAAATTAAGTAATTTTAAAAAGAAAATAAAAAAATAGGCATAGTCACATTGACTCTGCACATAGACTTTAATTTTGGGTGTGTTTATTTCCAGGACTTGTTCTCTGAATACCACCATTCTATTATTGAACCATCCAAACCAGATGAATTTTAAAAATTGCTGATTATATATTTATTAGTAAAATTAGTTTTTAGAAGAATTTTAGTCTTACAAAAAATGTGAAGACAATACAGAAATTTCTCATACATTTTATATCTAGGAGCCTTCATCACAACATCATGCATGAGTGTGGTACATTTGTCTCAGTTAATGAATCAAAATTATTCTATTATTAACTAATTATTAGTGAAAGTCCATGCTTTATTCAGATTTGTTTAATGTTTATCTAATGTCTTCTCTTTCCAGAAATTCATTGAGGATACCACATTATGTTTAGCTGTCATGTCACCATAGGCTCTTCTTGGCTCTTGACAGATTCTAATACCTTTATTGATTTTGATGATTTTGACAGTTTGAGAAATGTTAAATTATCTATTTTAAATATCCCTAAATAGAGAGCTGCATATTTCCTTCTTACATATGAAGCTGGTATTTAGAGAAGGAAGAACATAAGAGTGATGTAACATTTTCATTTCATCATATCAAGGGTGACTGACATGATTTAGCAATGTTGTTGCTGACCTTGACCACCGAACTGACAGTTTGTCTTTTTTGCCGCTATATATTTTTTATTATTTTTCCTGTACCCTCTCCCTATAGTGCACTCATTGAAAGGAAATCACTGTGAACAGTTCACACTTAAGAAATGCTCCAGGGGTGCCTGAGTGGCTCAGTTGGTTGAGCCACTGCTTTCGGCTCAGGTCATGATCCCGGAGACCCGGGATCGAGCCCCACATCGGGCTCCCTGCTCAGCGGGAAGCCTGCTTCTCCCTCTCTCAGTCCCTCTGCCTGTGTTCCCTCTCTGGCTCTGTTTCTCTCTGTCAAATAAATAAATAAAATCTTAAAAAAAAAAAGAAAAGAAATGCTCCATATCCTTTAGTGTGGTGTATCTACATTATTTGCAATTCAACAATCATTTATTTATATAAGTATGACCTCACTGATGTTAGTTTTACACTGTTTTAAAAAATGGTGTAGATTTTTTTTTTTTTTTTATTTGACACAGAGAAAGAGAGATCACAAGGCAGAGAGGCAGGCAGAGAGAGAAGAAGCAGGCTCCCTGCCAAGCAGAGAGCCTGACACAGGCCTCAATCCCAGGACCCTGAGATCATGACCTGAGCCGAAGACAGAGGCTTTAACCCACTGAGCCACCCAGGCGCCCTTAATTTTACATTTTTAACTCGATATGCTTAAATTTATCCTGATGCTCAGATTGCTACAACCTTGGTCATTGCGACCCCTTTTAGTTGGTTCCTCTGTCTCTTCAACATACTTCCATCATTATATGTTTGTTCTGTTTTGTTTTCTTGCACTTCCTTTCCATGATCCCCTGGGCTCAAATGGTATTTGCTCTGATGCTAGAAGCAGCCTTTTCTGCAGAGAGCATTGGCTCCTTTTACTGAAGTATGGAATTAGAAACCAAAATAAGTTCACTACATGTACACATTGCTACTGGAGAGTCGTGACTTCTAGGTCCTTTCAGATGAAACAGAAGGTAAAATATGTGTGTATACTGGCATGCGTATACACACATTTCTATAGAAAAAATATGTATAATCATTTATATCTATATATCCATGTATATATGGCTCAATATTACTGTATACTTACTCTGTGCCTCTTCTCATTGCTTATCTATAAATTGCCACTCCAGCTGTAAGAAACTCTGATATTTTTTACTTTTCAAAAATAATACATATAAAAACTTGAGAATACAAGCAAATCAAAAAGAAAATTGAAATTGCTGAATATCTTCTCACAAACAATATATGTAAATGTTCTTCAATTTTATCTGAACATACACAGTTAAGAAATAATTTTCAGTTTTCTAGGGCAGTGTTATTATAATAGCTACCTATGGAACGTTTTCCATACACTATGGCACAAGTTTTATTTAAAAAAAAATCTATATGAACTTTAAGAAATTTGCTCGATGAGATAGAAACTTCTTGCCCTAACACATCTATATTTCAGCAGTAATTATAGCTACCACAAATCTGAATGAATCTTATGTGTTAGGCATCATGTTAAATATGATATACATATTATCTTACATAATATTCAGAGATATCCTTGAATAGTTACTATTTCCTTCACTTTACATAGAAGACATCTGATTTCTGTGGAGATAGAATACATTACCTCATATACAGAGTTATTAAGTAGCAGAGAACTGAGTCAAAAAGAGCAAAAAATTAATTTTTTAACCATTCCTTTAGATGGCCTCTTGCATTTTGGCCCACTGTTCACTGATAAATTTAGAAATTAAAGCTGAATGCTCTTTAGTGATTATTTTAGACATATATATTAGGTAGGCCATGATAGTGCCCTGTAATAGTTATAGGTACAATTGTTATATGTATACTTTATCATTTAGGGATTATAGATAAGCCTCTATGTGTTGAATACCAATAAACTCTGTCACAGTCACTGGCTAGTCCTAAAAGGGAAAACCAAATTAACGGAAATGTTTGATTATTGTCATCTCTATACTAGAATGACGTTCTATGAAGGCAGGGAGTTTGTATTACTCCAAGATGTAGTCTTAAATCCCAGAGAAGTGTCTTGGATAGAGATATAATTTTGAAAATTGTCAAATATCTATAGGGAAGCATACATTTAATATAGAATCACTTTAAAATGCAATGCTACTAGTATTTGTTCCTATTTGTATATATGAACAAAAACCACGGCAACAAAATACTACCTTCATAGAGCTCAAATTTCAGTAACTCATAACTATTCTCTCTCATTTCTCTGAGAATCCTTTTGATTTATTCATTTTAATGAAAATTTAATGGAATTGATTGATCTTAATACAGCATAGTCTTAATAATTATGTTGACTTCTTAAGAATATCATGGCTACTCCAGTTGGGAGTTGTAAACATCTTCGTGAAAAAAAAGAGTATTTAAAGTATATTTTAATATGTGTTGGGACAAGTGGAATGTGTGATACAAAATCATTTACAAAGCTCTTTTAGGAACTAAAAATTTGTTTCCATCTTGGTTTTATTCAACTAGGAATGTTAATTTTCTGTTTTCATTGAATTTCTGTGTGAAACTGTGATTATAAATGAACTGAATTTCATAAGCCAAATATATATGCAATTCTTGTTCAAGTAGAGTAGATATGTGGCATACAACATGCACAGACACACACACAATTAAAATAGTGAAATAGTTTGGGCATATATTATATGTAAATAGAAACATTTATGTATGTAAATATATACATATATAATATGTATGAAAATAAACCAGAGGGAAAATGTTATAGGCTATATTATGCCTCCTAGAAGTCATATGTGGAAATCCTAACCCCTAAAAGAAAATAGGGCCCTTCCAGAAGTAATTCAGTTTAAATGAGGTCATTAAGAGTGGAGTCCTGGGTACCTGGGTGACTCAGTGGGTTAAAGCCTCTTCCTTTGGCTCAGGTCATGATCTCAGGGTCCTGGGATCAAGGCCCACATTGGGCTCTCTACTCAGCAGGGAGCCTGCTTCCTCCTCTCTCTCTGCCTGCCTCTCTGCCTATGTGTGATCTCTCTATCAAATAAATAAATAAAATATATTTTTTTAAAGTATCCTTATTAGAAGAGACACCAGGAAAAGGTTAAGGTTGTATGAGGACATAGCAAGAAAACAGCAAGCCAAGGAAAGAACTCTTAGGGACAAAAAAACTTTGCCAACATCTTGAGTGTGGACTTCAAGCCTCTAAAACTATGAGAAAATAGGGACACTTCAGTGACTCAGTTGGTTGAGCATCTGACTCTTGGTTTCAGCCTATGTAGTGATCTCAGGGTCATGAGATTGAGTCCTGCATTGGGCTCCATGCTCTGTGAAGAGTCTGCTTAAGACTCTCTTTCCCTCTCCTTCTGCCCTTCCCTCCCATATGCATTTGCACATGCTCTCTCTCTCAAAATAAATACATATATCCTTAAAACTATGAGGAAATGAGGAGGCAAGATGGTGGAGAATTAGGAGACCCTGTTTCAAAGGTCCCCTAAAGTGAGCTAAATATCTACCAGAACACTCTGAAACCCCATGAAATCAGCCTGAGATGTAAGACTACACACTTCTGGATAACTAAGGGGGCAGAAGAGCATCAGCAGAGAGGTAAAGTGGAGCGGGAACACTCGGGCTGATTTCAAAGAAGAAACAGGAGGGGAAGGAAGCCACCAGAAGTGACCCATTGGAAAGTACTACCCAAATACGAAAGTGCCCTGTGCTTGGGATCCAGCATCAAATTGCAGTCTGGTTAAAAGCACTCAAAAACAAAGGGTCTTAAGAGGCAACTGGGGGAATCTGAAGGCTGCTGGCAGGAGCATAAAATTGCAGCTCTGGGCAGGCAGTAGAAATCACTCCCTGGTGCCTGAGGGAACCTGGTGGGAAGTCCCTAAAACTGCGCTTGGTCCAGCCCTTGGACTGGGCACAGGGCAACCTGCACCAGATGTCACTCTTTCTGCAGCCTTCTGAACTATGCGCAGAATGCCAGGTCAGAGCACCCAGTGTGGGTGTGGGATCCAGATAGCCTACTGACAGTGACAGGCTCACACAAACTGATATGACTTGTGGTTTCTGTGGCACAGGGGGGGAAGAGACAAGTGTGGACCTCGGGCATCATTGTGGCTGGTGACTGGAGATGCGTGCTAGGATGAGAGCTACGATGAGAGCTGGTGGAATGTAGGGGACAGTGAAGACAGAGAGTCAGTGTGCCCCACACCTCCAGAGGGGAGCTGACTGAGGGTTCTCTCTGAGACAGAGGTCGGGGTCCGGACCGCTTACTTTGCCCTGACTTTCCAATAATCTGCAAAAAGCCACAAAACAACAAAAAAACTCCAGAGAACAAAAACCTGAAAAACCAGTTTCCAAGGAGCCCAGCACCCTGACAGGGGGCAGGGGGATTCAGCCCAAGCAACAACTGAAAAACAAGGCGGTAAGCCCCCTTCCCCAGAAGGCAAGCCAGAAGAACAAGAGGACAACCACCAAAGGGTCTCCATGAAAGTGTAAAACCCCAGCACCAGGGAAGAGGCAATACATTAAGCTCCCAGTACTATCCCCAAACCTGTATATTTTATAGATACAGCTTTTCATTTTATTTTTTAACTTCTTTTCATTTTAAATTTTAAATTCATTCTCACGATACTTGTTTTTTTTTAACTCACTCATTATTACAATGTGATACTTGATACAACAGTTCTTAATAACTTTTTACCTTCAACTTTTTTCATACACATACCTGTGTTTGTTTCTTTTTTTTTTCTTTTTCTTTTTTTCTTTTAAGATTTTTATTTATTTGACAGAGAGAAACACAGCCAGAGGGGGAACACAAGCAAGGGGAGTGAGAGAGGGAAAAGCAGGCTTCCCGCCGAGCAGGGAACCGAATGTGAGGCTCGATCCCGGGTCTCCAGGATCATGACCTGAGCCAAAGGCAGTCGCTTAACCAACTGAGCCACCCAGGTGCCCCCCTTTCTTTTTTAAGATTTTTATTTATTTGACAGAGAGAAACACAGCCAGAGAGGGAATTTTTTTCTTTTAAATATACATATAGATATAAGCTTCAAGGTAATCCTT
Organism: Spilogale gracilis; assembly: GCA_004023965.1. Taxonomy (NCBI): domain Eukaryota; kingdom Metazoa; phylum Chordata; class Mammalia; order Carnivora; family Mephitidae; genus Spilogale; species Spilogale gracilis. The sequence continues at coordinate 19,810 of PITA01003757.1, forward strand.
CATTCCTATTCAATACTACCTCGATAGGTAAATCAGTTTTAACTTCCCTATATCTCCATAAAGTGGAGTCCTCAAACAATAATAATAAGATACACCCAGGAAGAACTGAAATACTTTCCTTGTCCAAAATGAGGGTTTGTACTCACCCTTTTATCCCATTCTTCTGTCAGTGTTTCTCTGTATTTGTTTTTGCCTTCGTAATATATAAATACTGTTCTTGGGGGTCATTTGGTTGGGTTTTGCCTTTTCACTTTTTTCCCTTTCTTTTCCTTCCAAAGGTCTTTTTCTTTATTATTTTTTTGTTTTTGTGGAATATAAATCTTACTACTGGGGCCCATTTTGGCTGAGTTTTTTTTGTTCATTCTTTTCTCTTTTTCTCTCTCTTTTTTTCTTTCTTCTTCCTTTTTGGTGGTGACTTCGGATTGCCCAAAACCTTCCAACGAGCAACTCACCTGGATCATGGTTGATACATTCAGCTCTACATCCCCTCAATTACCCCTCACCAAAATGACTCGGAGGCGGAACAACCAACATAAGAAAAACTCAGAGTCTGCAACACCTGTCACAGAACTACTAGATATGAACACAAAAAATATGATAGAAATGGAATTCAGGGTAGCAATTATCCAAGAAAGGGCTAAGTTGGAAAGGAACATTAGTGGCAAGATAGAAACTCTAAGGGCAGAAGTGAAAGCCAAACTGGCAGAATGCTATCAAAGGAGATCCAATCTAATCTAAATACCCTAACAGGTAGGATAAGTGAAGCAGAAGATCGCATTAGTGATCTAGAAGACAGATTGATTGAGAAGAAGGAGCAGGAGAAGTCTTGGAACAAACAGCTAAAATTCCATGAAAATAGAATTAGGGAAATAAATGATGCCATGAAACGCCCCAATATCAGAATTATTGGGTCCCTGAGGGAGTTGAGAGAGAAGGCTAGAAGATATAGTTAACAAGTCCTGGATAAAAATATCCCTAATCTGGGGAATGAAACAAGTGTTCATGTCTGAGAGGAAGAGAGAACACCCTCCAAGATCAACAAAGCTAGAAAAACCTTCAGGCACATAATTGTGAAATTCATGAAACACGAATTGAAAGAATATATCTTAAGGGCTACAAGGGGGAATAGATCCCTAACATACAGATGGAAGACCATCAGAAAAACATCATACCTATCCAAAGAAACATGGCAAGCCAAAAAGGGCTGGCAGGACATATTCAGGAAAGCTAATGAAAAAAATATGCAACCAAGGATAATGTACCCAGAAAAGTTGACTTTCAAAATGGAAGGAGAAATAAAGAGCTTCCAGGACTGGCAAGGTCTAAAAGATTATAGGACCAGCAAGCCAGCACCACAAGAAATATTAAGGGGACATTCTATGAAAGAGGAAAAGCCAAAGAGTGACACAGAACAGAAATTTAGAGGTAATCTATACAAACAAGAACTTCATAGGCAACATGATGTCAATAAAAATGTACCTATCAATAATCACTCTCAACGTGAATGGCTCAAATGTTCCAATAAAATGGCACACAGTTGCAGACTGGGTAAAACAATAGGACTTGTCCATATGCTATCTACAAGAGACACATTTTGAACCTAAAGACACTCCCAGACTGAAAGTGAGGGGATGGAGGATCATCTTTCATGTCAATGGACCTCAAAATAAAGCTGGGGTAACAATTGTCATATCAGACAAATTAGATTTTTTTCAGACAAATTAGATTTTAATCTGAAGATTGTAGTCAGAGATACAGAAGGACACTACACCATTCTTAAAGGGTTTATACACCAAGAAGATCTAACAATTGTAAATATTTATGCCCCCAATGTGGGAGAAGCCAACTACATAAGCCAACTAGTAAGCAAAATAAAGAGTCATATTGATATGTGCTGGGGACCAGCCTCAGCAGAGATGTGAGTCCCAAACCAAGGGATGTCTGGCAGGCGAAAATGATGACACGGACACGGAGGTTTGATGCAAGATGACAGACCCGAGGTCAGTCAGGAGAGACCTATGGAGCAGGCTCTGGCCCTTGCTCTGGCTCTGGCTCTCACTTTGCAGGTTCTCTCTTCACGGGCTCTGTGGCTCTCAGGCTTTTAGGCTCTTAGGCTCTCTGGCTCTTAGGCTCTCAGGCATTGTCTCTGCTTTTGTCTTTCTTTTTGCTTCTGTCTCTGTCTTTGCTTTTGTTTTTGTCTCTTTACTGTTTTCTGTCTACTGTTTCTGTCTCTCTACTGTTTCTGTATATCTACTGTTTCTCTCTATTGTTTCTGTCTCTCTACTGTTTCTCTACTGTTTCTGTCTCTCTACTGTTTCTCTACTGTTTCTGTCTCTCTACTGTTTCTCTACTGTTTCTGTCTCTCTACTGTTTCTGTCTCTTCTGACTGACAAGGGTCCCAGTTTTTTATTATTCCAAGGCAAGAGGAGGTTGGGGGATTCAGTTAGGTTAAAGTTTAAGAAGGTGATTTTTGATTACACAGTGTCCTTGTTAGAGAAACATAGTGCTTTGATCAGTGAAACATGTTTTTGTAGGTGCACCTATCTACAGTTCAGAGTTAACTCCCTAAGCCAAACCAAGGACATGTTGCTCAGTAAGGTTTTTCACAGTTTCTACATTTGGTGCTTAGACAATAAAGGGCAGAGTAATGATATGGTGCTTTTTAAGCAGGTTTTACAAACAAGAAAGCAATTGAAAGGCTTAGATGAGTTATGTACAAAGTTTTAGCTACATTATTAATACAATGACCAAAAGTTAGTCTGTTTGGCATCAAGGAGAAAAATAACTTCTTTTGCAAATGTAAAAGCACTTGCTCAAGCCTATTTTTCCAAGACTGGATTCAGAACTCTTTAATATGGATCTTTTGTGTGTGTAGCAATGTCCTTGTTAGTATAGTTCTACCTTTTATATTAAGCCCTTATTTTAACCATTTAAAAGCCCTGACAATCTCCTCCATAGAGCTGTAGGATATCTAAGATTAAACTGCCTTTAATGATGGTAAGTGGAAACAAAAGTGTTTACTTGAGTAAGTAAAGTAAGAAGAAATAGTGTCAAAGAATTTATGGTAGTTAAACAGACAAGGAACAATGGAAACAAATATTTGTTGGTGTCAGTGATTGCAACTTTGCAGAGCTCTTTCACTTTGAGGGAGGATCATTGCTCTCCATGCCTAGGATGAGCGCTTGCCCAGATGCACGTCCCAGGGACACAGAGAACATATTGCCCCGGCCCACAGGGTACGTGGCTTTCCAGATTCTTGGTGGGGAAAGCCTGGAGGGACTTTCATCCATATTCATGGGTACCTCCACCAAAGTTTTCTGGTGGCTTGCGCCATGGCAGGAGGGGCGGATCACGCCATCCCCAACAGATATGAATACATTAATTATAGGAGATCTTAACACACCACTCTCAGCAAGGGAAAGATCATCTAAACAGAAAGTCAACAAAGAAACAAGAGCTTTGAATGACACATTGGACCGGATGGATCTCATAGATATATTCAAAACATTCTACCCTAAAACAGCAGAATACTCATTCTTCTTGAATGCACATGGAACTTTCTCCAGAATAGACCACAAGCTAGTTCACAAATCAAGGCTCAACCGATACCAGAAGATTGGGATTATTCCCTGTATGTTCTCTGATCACAATGCCTTGAAACTGGAACTCAACCACAAGAAAAAGTTTGGAAGGAATTAAAACACTGGAAGCTAAACAATATCCTGCTCAAGAATGTTTGGATCAACCAGCAAATCAAAGAAGAACTTAAACATTTCATAGAAACCAATGAGAATGAAGATACATTGATCCAAAACCTATTGGATATGGCAAAGGCAGTCCTAAGGGAGGAAAACATAGCCATCCAGGCCTCTCTCCAAAAAAATTGAAAAATCCAGACTACACCAACTCTCTTTACACCTTAAAGAACTGGAAAATCAACAACAATTATGCCAACCCCAGACACAAGATGGGGAAATAAGCTTAGAGCAGAGATCAACAAATTAGAAACTAGAGATACAGTAGAATATATCAATAAAACTAGAAGCTGGTTCTTTGACAGAATTAATAAGATCAATAAACCATTGGCCAAACTGATCCAAAAGAAAAGGGAGAAGACCCAAATTATATAAAATTATGAATGAAAGGGGAGAGATCACGACTAACACCAAGAAAATAGAAACAATCATCAGAAATTATTATCAACAGTTATATGCCATTAAGTTAAACAACCTAAAAGATACGGATGCATTCCTGGAAAACCTATAAACTTCCAAGACTAAAACAGGAAGAAATTGACAATCTGAATAGACCAATATCTAGTAACGGGATTGAAACAGTGATCAAAAACCTCCCAATAAACAAGAGCCCAAGACCTGACAGATTCCCTGGAAAATTCTGCCAAGCATTCAAAAAAGAAATAATACTGTTGCGGCTGATGCAGCAACACGAATGGAGACCTAAGTGCAAGGAGAGGGTGAAAGAAAGAAGAAGAAAAGAGATGAGGATGGGGGGGGACAAAGTGGATCGTGTCCAAACAGTGCCGATTTTATTCAGGGTTACAAGCCTTTATATAGTGAACAGCGCTAACGTCCATAGTGGAAGGGTCACAGCAAGGGTTTTACCACTTCCTTCCATACCCCCACAGTTCCCCTTATCTCTTTCCCAAACACCAGTAACAGACCCCATGGCGCCAATTCTCTTATTTCCTCCTAAGCTATTAGTTAAACCTCGCACATAATTACCCCTCCTTTGGCTCTCATCTCTAGCAAAAGCAGGGGCTCAGACAGGTGGGTACCAGGAGTTTATAGCTCAACTATTAACTCTTGCCTACCCTGGGTGAAAACGTCCAGGCTGGTGAGTTCAGGAGCTCTTACTCAACTGTTGATGCCATCCTGGCTCTGGCTCCCCACATAATACCTATTCTCTTGAAGCTGTTTCAGAAATAGAAACAGAAGGAAAACTTCCAGACTCTTTCTATGAAGCCAGCATTACTTTAATTCCCAAACCAGACAAAGACTCCTTCAAAAAGGGGAATTTCAGACCAATATCCCTGATGAATATGGATGCCAAGATTCTTAACAAAATCCTAGCTAATGGGATCAAACAGTACATTAAAATTTTTATCCACTACAACCAGGTGGGATTTATCCCTGGATGCAAGGGTCATTAAACATTTGCAAATCAATCAACATGATAGAACAGATCAATACAAGAAGAGAGAAGAACCATATGGTCCTCTCAATTGATGAAGAAAAAGCATTTGACAAAATATAGTATCCGTTCCTGATTAAAACTCTTCAAAGTATAGGGATAGAGGAAACATTCCTCAGTCTCATAAAATCTATCTACGAAAAACTCACAGTGCATATCATTCTCAATGGGGAAAAATTGACAACCTTCCCACGGAGATCAGAAACAAAACAAGGATGTCCACTCTTGCCACTATTGTTCCTCATACTGTTAGGAGTCCTAGAAATAGCAATCAGACAACAAAAAGAAATAAAGGTATTCAAATTGGCAAAGAAGAAGTCAAACGCTCTCTTAACAGATGACATGATACTTTATATGGAAAACCCAAAGGACTCTACCCTCAGGCTACTAGAACTCACACAACAATTCAGTAATGTGGCAGAATACAAAATCAATTCACAGAAATTAGTTGCGTTCTTATACACTAACAATGAAAATACAGAAAGGGAAATCAAAGAATCAATTTTATTTACTATAGCACCAAAAACCATAAGATTCCTAGGAATAAACCTAACCAAAGAAGCTAAGGATCTGTACTCAAGGTACTACAGAACACTCATGGAAGAAATTGAAGAAGACACAAAAAGATGGAAGACCATTCCATGTTCATGGATCAGAAGAATAAACATTGTTAAAATGTCTATACTGCCCAGAGCAATCTATACTTTCAGTGCCATCCCAATCAAAATTCCACCAACATTTTTCAAAGTGCTGGAGCAAACAACCCTAAAATTTATACGGAAACAGAAAAGACCTCAAATTGCTAAGGAAATGTTGAAAAAGAAAAACAAAGCTGGGGGCATCATGTTACCTAACTCCAAGCTTTATTACAAAGCTATGATCACCAAGACAGCATGGTATTGGCACAAAAGCAGTCACATAAACCAATGAAACAGAACAGAGAGCCCAGAAATGGACCCTCAACTCTATGGTCAACTAATCTTTGACAAAGCAGGAAAAAATATCCAGTGGAAAAAGACAGTCTCTTCAATAAATGGTGCTAGGAAATTTGGACAGCTACATATAGAAGAATGAAACTAGACCATTCACTTACACAACACACAAAGATAAACTTGAAATGGATGAAAGACCTTAGTGTGAAGCAGGAATCTACCAAAATCCTAGAGAAGAACATAAGCAGTAACCTCTTTCACATTGGCCACAGCAACTTCTTTTAAGACATGTCTTCAAAGGCAAAGGAAACAAAAGTGAAAATGAACATTTGGCACTTCATCAAAATAAAAAGCTTCCGCACAGCAAAGGAAACAGTCAACAAAACAAATAGGCAGCCCATGGAATGGGAGAAGATATTTGCAAATGACACTACCAATAAAGGGATGATATTCAAGATCTATAAAGAACTCCTTAAACTCAACAACCAAAATAAAGACCATCATATCAAAAAATAGGCAGGAAGGTGCCTGGCTCAGTGGGTTAAAGCTTCTGCATTTGGCTCCGGTCATGATCTCAGGATCAAGGCCCACATTGGGCTCCCTGCTCAGTGGGGAGCCTGTTTCCTCTGCTCTCTCTGCCTGCCTTTCTGTCTACTTGTGATCTCTCTCTGTCAAATAAATAAATAAAATCTTAAAAAAAAAAAAAAAGTTGGGCAGGAGACATGAAGAGACACTTCTCCATAGAAGACAAGCAAATGGCTAACAGACACATGAAAAAATGTTCGTTATCACTAGATATCAGGGAAATTCAAATCAAAACCACCTTGAGATACCACCTTACAATAGTCAGAATGGCCAAAATTAATAGGTCAGGAAAAAACAACTGTTGGAGACCCTGTGGAGAAAGGGAAGCCTTCTCACACTGTTGGTGGAAATGCAAGTTAGTGTAGCCACTTTGGAAAACAGTCTGGAGATTCCTTAAAAAATTTAAAAATAGAGCTACCCGATGACCCTGCATTTTCACTACTGGATATTTACCCCAATGATACAGATGTAGTGAAAAGAAGGGCCATATGTACCCTAATGTTCATTGCAGCAATGGCCACAATCACCAAACTGTGGAAAGAACCAAGTTGCCCTTCAACAGATGAATAGATAAAGAAGATATGGTCCATATATACAATGTAATATTATGCCTCCATCAGAAAGAATGAATACCCAACTTTTGCAGCAACACAGACCAGATTGGAGGAGATTATGCTGAGTGAAATAAGCCAGAGAAAGTCAAGTGTCATATGGTTTCACTTACTTGTGGAGCATACGAGTAATATGGAGGATAGTAGGAGAAGGAAAGGAAATGGGAAGTGGAGTAAATCAGGGAGCGAGATGAAATGTGAGAGTTTGGACTCAGAAACAAACTGAGGGTCTTGCAGGGGGAGATTGGTGGGTATTGAGGGCATGTATTGCATGGAGCACTGGGTGTGGGGCATAAACAATGAATCTTGAAACACTGAAAAAATAAAATGTAATAAAAATTTTTCATGAAAAAAACCTATGAGGAAAACTATGAGGAAAATAAATTTCTATTGTTTGTCCAAAGAAGACATACAGATGACCAACAGACACATAAAAAGATGCTCAACATCAGTAGTCATCAGGGAGATACAAATCAAAACCACAATGAAATATCACCTCGCATCTGTCAGAATGGTTAAAATCAAAACCATGAGAAACAAGTATTGGCAAGGATCTTGGGGAAAAGGAACTCTCATACACAGTTAGCAGGGATGTAAATTGGTCCAACCATAGTGGAAACAGTATGGAGGTTCTTAAAAAACAGAAATGCCATAGGGTCCAATAATTCCTCTATTGGCATACTTAAAGAAAATAAGAACACTAATTCAAAAAGATATATGCACCCCTATGTTTATTGAAGCATTATTTACAATAACCAAGATATGGAAACAACCCAAGCATCTATCAATAGATGAATAAAGATAATGTGTGTGTGTATATATATACACACCCAACAGAGTATTACTCACCCATAAAAAAGAGTAAGATCCTGCCGTCTGAAACAACATGGATGGACCTAGCGGGTATTACACTAAGTGAAAAACCCTACAGAAAAACCCAAATATCATAGGGTTTCACTTATATGCAGACTCATAAAAACCACACATGCAAATGAATAAACAAACAAAAGATAGAATCAAACCTAAAACTACAGACAACAACCTGACGGTTGCCAGAGAAGAGGAGGTAGAGGAATGGACAAAATAGGGGAAGGGATGTGGGGGTATGGGTTTCCAGGATGAAATGAATAAGTCAGGAGAGTAAAAAGTAGAGCATAAGGAATACAGTCAGTGGTACTAAACAGGGATGCATGGTGGTACACCGTAGCTACACCTGCAAGCAAAGCATAATGTAGGCAGTTGTTGAATCACCAGGCTGTTCTCCTGAAACTGTGACACCATGTGCCAGCAATGTTGAAATAAATATATATCAAAACCAAAAACCAAAAAGTATGAATGTGTTCATATCCTACACCCCTTTGTAAATGAAAGGTCATACAAAAAATACACCTGGATTCCAAGTTATATCATCACCCTCGTGTCCAGGAAATTGTTACATATTATCTCAATTGACAGAAACGCATAATAAATAATAAAGGTCAGCAATGCTATGTGATATATAGTAAATTAAGAGAGTGAGTACTAAGTTCTTTTTATTTGACAAAGAGAGAGATCACAGGTAGGAGAGATGCAGGCAGAGAGAGAGGAGGAAGCAGGCTCTCCAGGGATCATGACCTGAGCCAAAGGCAGAGGCTTTAGCCCACTGAGCCACTGAGGCACCCAAGTACCTAGTTCTTATCACAAGAAGAAACCTTTTTCTTTTTTTCTTTTCTTCTTTTCTTTCTTTTCTTTTTGTTGTATCTATACGAGAAGAATGAGGTTAGCTGACCCTGTTGTCATCGTTTCACAATGTATGTAAATCAAACCATTATGCTGGACACCATAAATATATATAGTGATGTATAGCAATTATTTCTCAATAAAACCGGGAAAAAATAAATGGAGCTCTTAAAATTTACAAATATTTTATACATATATTACAACGGACTATAAAATTTTGCAACAAAACTAATGTGAAAATAAAACAGCAGGAGAAAAAAGAATGAAAGAGCTTCCACATGGGCGTATGAATTTCTCTGTTACCGCTGTTTAAATATTTAAGCCTTTGATGAAAACCTTTGTAACAAACTATAGAAATGATCCCTGAAAGTACGTCCTGAAGAAAACCTCCATAAAACAAGTGTCATTAAAATACATAGAATTTGTTGTTAGAAAGTCCTTTAAATTTAGATTGCATCTTGTTCAAACTGATAAATCAATAACTGAAGACTAAATTAGAAAGCTTAAGATTCAGATTATGGAGCTTTAGTATATTGCGATCATTAGAAAGTTGGCAAAAAGGAGATGCTGAAATGTATCACTATAAAACTAAAGGGAAAATCTAGGTGACCTTGAATTTGGTGATAAGTTTTGCCATACAATATCAAAAGCACTTTCGATGAGAGAAAAACTCTTTAAGTTGGGCTTTATTAAAACTAAAAATTTATATGAAAGAATAAAGAGAAGCCATAAACTGGGATAAACTATTTCTAAAAGCACACATACTCAACATATTTTATTTGCAAAATATAGGAAGGAATTTAAAAATTCAACAATTAAAAAAAAAAAAACTTTCCACGGGTAAAAAGTCTGAATTCCTTACCAAGAAGGACATAGAGATGACAAATAAGTATATGAAAATATGCTGAAAATCATTTATCATTTGGAAGTTGAAAATTAAAACAAGTAGGAATACTGCTGTGTACATTAGAATGACTAAAATCTAGAAATTTAATACCATTTGCTGGCATGGATGCGGAGAACCAGCAACTCTCATTCACTGATTACGGGAATGCAAAATGTTTCAGCCATTTTGGAAGAGAGTTTGGCAATTTCTTACAAAGCTATACATACTCTTAACCATACAATCTAGCAGTCATACTCTTAGGTATTACCCTACTTATTAAAAATTTATATTCACAAAAACTCTGTAGGCTTCAGGCTCTGGTTCTACATGCAGGGAGTTTGGAAATCATCGTTCCATCCTTTTTTTTTTTCTTTTTTTCCCCCACTGTTTCCTCCTAACAAGAAAAAGCCTGAACAGACTTAAAAACAAAAACAAAAACAAAAACAAAAAACAAACACAAAAACAAAAAACAACTATGTTTCTTGAATCCTTAAAAGCATAGACGACACAGCTCAAACCACCCCCACCCCTCCCCCATACTGGAGAGTCAGGCAAGAGAAGACAGGGAGCCAGGACTTAGCTCAGGGAGACTCAGGAGCAGAACACGCCAAAAGAACCAGTGCTAGATCCGTAAAACAGGAACTACACCTGATGGAGTGCTGGAGGCACAGTGTGGCCATCAAGACAAAAACTCCAGGGGGACCTTGTCACAGGGGTTCCCACAGTTTTGTGAATTTTACTTCTAGGAGCTCAACAAAATTCTCACAGTAAATATGAGAGAAAAATCCCCTCATGCTTCCAGCAGCTGGAAAGGAGACAACCATTTTGAAAAACGCCAGAGCATTCTGTTCTTAATGAGGCCTGCCCTCAGAAGAAACAAATAAACCACAGACTAATTTGTTGGTTGTAATTAGCCCCTAACTCAGCTGGGAGAAGGGAATAACCTATCCTCAGTCAGGTGTAGCTTTACATGTGGAAAATGGGAAGTATCAACTCCAACTGATTTAGCTATCCTCACCCACCAAGAGGAGAAGGAAAAAAAAAAAAAAAAAGAGAGATACTTGTAAAGTTCACAGTTCAGGTTCACTAAAGAACTGCAATCTAACCATAGGACCAGAGAATACTTCCATTCACCTAACGCCTTGCTATCACATTAATAAAAAACATTTTACAGCAGTTCCTTGTCCATGTCTGGCTATCAAGAAAAAATAGAAAAGTAAATTCCAAGGCTTACTAAAATACTGGGAAAAAAAAAAGAAAAAAACAACAAATTTGAAGCATCAAAACCAGACACAACAAGGGAGTGAGAATCACCATGGTAGAGTAGTTAGCATGCAGAAACAGATGCATGAGACAGAGAAATCCTAAGGAAGAACCAAATAGAAACGCTAGAGATCAAAAACACTAACAAAAATGAAGATTGCCTTATTGCGTTGATGGAATAATGTGCAGACTAGGCACAGCTGAGGAAAGAATCTCTGAGCTTGAGCTATCCCAATACCAACCTTGAAGATGGGAAAGCAAAGTAAAGTTAAAAATAAATAAATAAATAAAAGGAATGTCTCAAGACTGCAGGACAAGCATAAAAGTAACATATGTGTGAGAATGCCAGGAGAAGACAGAAAGGAACAGAAGAAATATTTGAAACAATAATTACTGAGAATTTCCCCCAAATTAATGTCAGACACCGAATCACAGATGCAGAAAGCTCAGGTACCACCAAGCAGGATAAATGCCAAAAGACTACAGGTAGGCATGTCATAGAAACTCCAGAAAATCAAAGATAAAGAAACAATTCTGAAATTAAAAAAAAAAATTAAATGCAGATAAACATACCAGCCTTACTCACAACTGTCAAAAACCAGAAGTAACCAAGATCTCCTTCAATAGGTGTGAATAGCCAACCGTGATATATCCAAACAATGGGATGTTATTCAGTGATTAAAAAAAAAAAATGAGATAGCAAGCCAAAAAAATATATGGATGAATTGTAAATGCATATTGCTAAGTTAGAGAAGCTGGTCTGAAAAGAATAAATAATGAAACATTGTATGACATTCTGGAAAAGGCAAAACTTTAAAAATGATTTTAAAGAAAAACGAGTGGTTGCCAGGTGTTTGGGGACAGACAAGCATTAAATAGAAGTACAGGGAATTTTTTAGGGTAGTGAAACTCTTCTGTGTAATATTCTACTGATGGACATCTGATACTATTCATTTGTGAAAACCCATAGAAATTTAGAGCATAAAGGGTGAACCTTAATATATGCAAATAAAAAAAATCATTTGGAATGTCAGGAGAAACCTACAATGGAATACACATTGTGACCAATCTAGCTCTCCTACAACTGTATGAAACAATCTCACAAGGGTCCAGGGAAGAAAAGGTAAGTAATTCTGGAAATGAGAGGAGGCTACAAAATGAAAGCCAAAATAAACTCTAATGAGCATGATAAAATTAATAAACAGATACTTTACTGAGAAAAAAATAACTCAGATAAAACAGCTGCTTGACCTAAAGCATAGCATTATCCATATTCAGGGCTTCTCACTACAGGAAGGCTCAGTGGCTCCCCCTGCATTGTCACATCTGTTGCCTTTGAAGTCTGTGAAATATCAGTGTCTCAAGCAGATGTTTCAGGCTTTTCTAAAGACTGCAACCACTGTTCTCAAGGACACATTTTCCTAAAATGGGATTTGAAAAATGTCTTAAACTGTGCAAGTTCCCTGCTTTAGTGTTGCTTGTGGCCAAGCTGCAGATCCTGGTAAGACTCAAAATATACACGTATTGTAGCTGATTGGTTCCAGCAGATGTGTGAGTTGCAGAAGTGCGGAGCAGAGAGAAGTTGAAGAACCCTGCAGAGGTTGGTTGGACCCCAGTTCCCATTCATTAAAACCAATGCCAGACGTAAAGCACAATGGAGGCAAGAGAGGTTGCGGGGACATCCATCGCTTATGTTTTCCTCAGTGTGTGCCGTGATTGTCAGGAGACCCTTCCCTCTGTCATCCATTCGCCACACAGCATGAGTTAGAAATTTTAGCGATAAATGTTTTCACTGTCAATGTTCAAACTATTCTAATAGACTGTTAAATACAGTTTTGGGGTCCACAGCTTGTCATCATCATTTTTCTACACCGGTGGCAGGGAATACATAATAAGATACTCTCAGCACTTTTCACATGTAGACTAAAATGATGAATGCTGTGTTTCACAGAATGAAGGTTCACAAAATTCAGAGACCCAACTGACATGCTGTGGATATTCAATAGTACGTTTGGATCTTCTTTTAAAAGAATGTTCCTGGTAAAGGGTTTTAAGTTAAATATAAAGTCAAGCATACGCGATATAATGAAATGAACTACATGGATTAACAATGTGCAGAATACAATTTATTTTTTTATCCTGACTTTTCTTAGAATTCATGTTATGTTTATAGATTCATACATTAGTTTGGGATCTTCTCAATCAGAATAAAGTTAAAATTAAATAATGCTCTAGTAAAAAGTATTGTTTTATAATTAAGATTAGCTTTCTCAATAGGGAGAGAAGGAAAGTGACTTGACTCATCTTTCATTTTCTTTTTCTCTTCTTAATAACATTTTTATTTAAATTAATTTAATTAACATATAATGTATTATTGGTTTCAGAGCTACAGGCCTGTGATTCCTCAGTGTTTTATAATAACCAGTACTCGTTACAAAACATACCCACTGTCCATCACCCACTTACCCATTCCCCCATTCCCCTTCCCTCCAGCAACCTGTTTCCTATGATTAAGAGTCTCTTGGGGCACCTGGGTGGCTCAGTCATTAAGGGTATGCCTTTGGCTCAGGTCATGATCCCAGGGTCCTAGGATGGAGCCCTGCATCTGGCTCTCCACTCCACGGGAAGTCTGCTTCTCCCTCTCTCACTCCCCCTGCTTGCGTTACCTCTCTAGCTATGTTTCTCTCTGTTAAATAAATAAATAAAAATCTTATAAATAAATAAATAAATAAATAATAAATGATGAATAAATAAATAAAGTCTCTTACGCTCTGTCTCTCTTTCTGGTTTCTTCTTGTTTTATTTTTTTCCTTTCTTCCCCCATGATTGTCTGTTTTGTTTAATCTTTCATTTTCTTGCATGTAAGAAAATTACTTTGTTTTTACATGCCTCTGTATCAAAATCAGCATTATAAAATGTACTTTGCAATCCATAATTTTCAGAGTAGATGGTTTGAGACTGAAATAGGAGTTATAAGAATTACAGATTTATGGTACTCCAAATGAAAATCAGGTTTGGTCTGTGTGAGCAAAGAAAACCTATGGCATAGTCCTTACCGTCCACTTTCTAAAGACTTCATACATTTCCAAAATGTTTCATCACTAAACCTATGTAGATGCCACCCTTTAATAGGTAAGACTTTTAATCAGTGCTTCAGATTTTGGGAAATTATGATGAATGATTAATGAAAATTTTAAAATGAAATAATTATTAATCTAATAGTGTAATGTCAAACATGATAGATTAAATTATGTTGTGATAATTTACAGTCACAAAATCTCATTGGTTTAACACAAAATTTACTTCTTGCCAATTAAACATGGTACTGCAGGGACTTTCTTTTTTATAACTATCATTCAGATATCTCGGGTGATAGACACTTAATCGTAATATATATTTCCACAGTCACTGTAGTAGGGAGAAGGCTAAAAGGCAAGTTGAACCTGGATTTCAAAAATCTCCAGCTGGAAATCCATATACTACTTCTGATCACATTTTACTGGCCAAAGCAAGTCATGTGACAATGTTTAAAGTTTTATTTATTTAAGTAATCTCTACACCCAGCAATGGGCTCAAACTCACAATCCCAAAACCAAGAGTCAATTGCTCTTCTGACTGAGCCAGTCAGGGGCCCTGACTCAATCTAAAGATAAGATAATGAAAGAGGAATAGACCTGGAATGATTTCCAACGCCAGTTGTGACTGCTCCAGTCACTGAGGAGTCTGCCCTAGTGTACTTCATAGGCCCACTTATGTTCAACATAGTAGAGCCATTAGCTTCAACTAAATGCCAAAACAAAAGCTGAAATTTTTGAAAATCAAATATACCAAAGGTAAACATTATGGTCAGCAAATTATCCAGGGCTGGCCAGTGGCTGTTCCTATACATAAAGTTTTATTGGAATCAGCTATGCCTATTCATTGTTGTGTCGTTTATGGTTGTCATACTACAACAGAAGAGTTACGTAGTTGCAACAATTCCCCAAGGCCTGCAAAGTCTAAAATTCTTACTTTTGCATTTTAAAGAAAAAGTTTGTTGACTATTGATATATGTGCATACATGACAGATGATACAAATTCTATATTTCTTCCTTTTTTTTCTTTTAGTAGTGCTTATTTTTGATATAGTATTGGGCAGGTAAAAATTCAAGGAGGTCCCCAAGGAAGTCCATGTTATTGATTAATGAGTAAGAAAAGCAGCAATCCATCCTTATCACCAAAAATTACTGTGAAAATATAAACATGAAGCCATGTGTGCCAATGTGTCTTTCTTGGAAACATAGTATTTTTATATACACTTGGTATATCCTAATTTTTTTAGAATTTATTTTATTAGACGTTTTAATTTTTTTTCTATTGTAACAAAATATACACAATGTAAAATCCACCTTTCTCTCCATTTCCAAGTGTACAGTTGTGTGGCATCAAGCACACCCATACTGCAATGTAACCATCACCACCATCCATCTCTAGAAACTCTCCATCCTCCTCAACTGAGATTCTGTACCCATTAAATACCAACTCATTTCTTCCTCGCTACAGCCCCTAGTAACTGCTGTTCCACCATCTGTCTGTCTGTCCCTAAGAAACTAATCACCCTAGGCAGTCGCACACAAATGGAATCATACAATCCTTCTCCTGAGACCGGCATACTTCACCCAGTGTAACATCTGCAAGGTTTGTCCATGATGTAGCATGGATTCCCTTTTCTTTTAAGTATGAACAATAGTCTGTAGTATGTATAGACTGCATTTTGTTTAACTTCTTATCCTTGGATGCATATCTGGCTACTCTATCCCCTGGCTACTGTGAAAAATACTACTATGAACATGGCTGCCCAAGCATCTTTTCAAATCACCACTCCCACCTCTTTTTGGTACATACACAGAAGTTGAATTGCTAGAATAGACATACTTTCCTCCAGAGCACTGCATACATAATTTCATGTTCTCATCAGCAAAGCACATTCCAACCTCTCCATATCTTTGTTTACACCTCCTGTTTTGTTTTGTTTCATCTCACTTTGTTTTGTTTTAGTTGTTTTTTGTTTGTTTGTTTGTATGTGTGCTAACAGCCATTCCAGGACATGAAGTGGCCTGTCATCACAGTCTTGATTCAAATTTCTCCCAAGACTAGTGAAGTGGGACATCTTCTCTTGTGCTCATGGGCTACCTGTAGAAATGTCGACTCGAGTCCTTTATACTTCAATTGGGTTTCCTGAATTTTTATTATTGGAATATAGAAGATCCTTATGTATCCTGGATATCTGTCCCTTATCGGTTATATAGTTTGAAAATATTTTTCTTCCATTCTGCGGATTGCATTTTCACTGTAATAGTGTCCTTTGATGCACCAAGGTTTTTAATGTTGATGCCGTCTGGTTTATCTATTTTTCTCTTGTCACCTGCATTTTTTAATATGCAGAACCGACCTTGTACACCAGAAGTAAATACCACTCAGTACCTGTGTAAAGTAGATAGAATACTTATGAAAAAATTTTAAATATTTTTAAATTATAAAAATTTCCAAATATTCACAAAAGAAGAAAGATCAGTAACTCAGGAATTTGACATCCAGCTTTAACAAACACATTTTTCCACATGTTTTGAATCTATCCCCAAGTAGTTGTTCTTTAAGCCAATTTTAAAGTTAGAACAAATCTCAATAATAATAAAAACAGTTGTTACATAAACACAATCATATTATCATGTTATATATTTAATGATTTATTGATGTTATATAATATTGATGTTATATAAAATATAATAATTATGTATAATAAATCTACAATCAATTTACTCCATTCCCTTAAAAAATTTTGGTTGTTTTTTTTTTTTTGGTTACATCAGAATAAAAAATATGCAAAATCTTCCATTCTAATTTTTTGTTATTCTATTCCAGCAATATATTTTTTAAATGTACTCAACTGTTTTATAGCATACTCCACATTTTTAACCTTATGGATAGCTTCTTTATGGGATAGTTTAACTTTTTATTTTGTTCTCCCTATTTTCTGAATGTTTCTGAACATCAGTTAGATATAAAGGGTTTCAACTGAACTTCAAAAACATTGGCAAGAATTTTGGAGTAGTTTAGGTGCTTTCATTGCATGACATGGGGAGCCATGTTTGTATTAATTCTAGTGATTCTAAGCAGGAATAAGTCCAGATGATGAGAGGCCTGAGGCTTTCACAACTTGAAGTTTCTTTTTTTCTTTTTTTAAAGATTTTATTTATTTATTTGAATGGAGAAAGAGAGAGCACATGTGTGGAGGAAAGGGCAGAGAGAGAGAGAGAGAGAGAGAGAGACAAAAGCAGACTCCCCACTGAGCAGGGACTCTATCCCAGGACCCAGACCCTGAAATCATGATAGGAGTGGAAGTCTGACGTTTAACTGACTGAGCTACCCAGGTACCCTTTGAAGTCTCCTTTTTAACAAGCAAACAAACAAATAAAAGAAATTAAAAATTACCAAAACAATTGTTATAAGCATAAGTATTCGGTTAGTAATAGTAAAGAAATCACACACACAACAATTAAAATTCAAAAACACTTAACTACTTCAAACATCACACATTGCTCTGGTCCCTCAGGGCTTGGAAGTGGCAAATGCAAATAAGGGAACTTGAAGCTAAGGCTATTACCTTCGTGGTAACCTGTTGCTGATACTAAGATTGATTAATGCTTTCCCATAGAGACATAGCTCCTCTATTTTAATATTTCTCATGAACATTGTACCTTAACACAATGGTATCAGTTGTCATCATGGCTTTTGCTTAAATCAATTACTTCAGTACAAAATGCAAAAAAATAATTTAAATTTGCTCATCTCTTCATTTCAGAGGTAGATTTCATTTTTTAAGAACAGTGACTCTCATAACTATTTGATAATTCTAAATGTAGCTTCTACCAGAAAGAGAGTAAAATCTGTATTTCTTTACCATTATCCATTTTTGGAGTAATGAGTTGATGCTTTAGCAAACGCTAATGATTTCTCTCATTTTGATGTCACTTTTTTCTCTTCATGAACATCTTTATGAACTTGTTTTCTACATTTGAAGACATTTAATCAACTGTATAGTTATTTAAACTTTTCTCAAACTATCTTATATTGGCCTATAAAATTCTGTTAAGGCTAACTCTTGGATGCTCTTGACATGACCCTTGGCTTTGAGCAGACAATTCTCCCCCTGTACCACCCCCCGCCCTCATGTTTTGTGCCAGATTCATCTTGTACCTTTCTTACTCCAAACACAGGACAGTTGTTTCCCCAGGGCAAAATCAGACCCCCTCAGTTGGGTGAATTGTATTAAAGACAACAATTTTGGCATTGGGACAGTTTTTATTGTAGAAAGTGTCATCTTCTGTTTCTTTACAAAAATTACATCACAAATTATATCATACCATAACAAATAAAATAACTGCATATGGTCTACTCAAATATTATTTTGTTAAACACAATTTGGATGCATTTCTCTTTTGAATCTCACAAATCTTGCATTTCTAACTAGATACCTAACTCACTGTTTTCGTTTAAAAGAACCATGGATTAGGGGCGCCTGGGTGGTTAAATCCTTAAGCATCTGACTTTTGCTCAGGTCATGGTCCTAGAGTCCTGGGATTGAGCTCCCTGCTAGGCAGGAAACCTGCTTCTCCCTCTCTCACTCC
Organism: Spilogale gracilis; assembly: GCA_004023965.1. Lineage (NCBI taxonomy): Eukaryota > Metazoa > Chordata > Mammalia > Carnivora > Mephitidae > Spilogale > Spilogale gracilis. The sequence goes on from PITA01003757.1 coordinate 38,684, forward strand.
CCCTGCTTGTGTTCCCTCTCTAGCTGTTTCTCAGTCAAATAAATAAATCAAATCTTTAAAAAATAAAAGAAAGGAATATGGATTAATAGATTGATTCAAAAACTGATATATCTTTTATAATAGGGTTACAAACTAAAATCTCCTAAGCTTACTAAATATATATAAATCATATATGGTGATATATATAAACAACATGTATGTGTCTCTGTCTAATATTTTATACACAATTCATTCTGTATTCATGGATGAATAAATAGATATCATTGTTATGGCTCAGCTGAAAGTTACTGTTTCCTTATTTCTAATGACAAGTCCTATAACAAGAGAAAATCAAGGATATTTCTGCACATAAAGCCTGTAGCATTTTTCCAAAAATCTTTCCCTCCAGGGCTGAGTTGTTCAGAGAATACTAGCATCCATTATTAAATGATTTCCTCAATTATAAATTCAGTGAAACCTAAATTTTATGTTCAGTTGGTCAAATCAAAATGAATTAATCTTACAGGATCACTTCTGAGACTGTGTTCAGTATCCCCCACCCTTCACTCCCTGGCATGCCTATTACTCAAACAAGTGAGCTACTGTCATGAGGACCCAGGGTGGCAGCACGGTGCACTGCTTCTGCCTCATACACAGTAATTACGTCTACTTAGAGTGTGTGGCATTGGACAGTGAGTGCCTGTCATGTCTGTCATCTAACTTGTCCTTAATTGGAAAAAATGATGGATCGATAGAAAGACAGGAGGCAAGAAGATGGACAGAAAGATGGAAGGCAGCAAATAAAAACAGCAGTGCACAGATTAAAATATATGTCTAGCTTTGCAAACACTGAGAGGCCAGACAGCCTGAAAGATGCTTATGTTAAGTTTATAGATTTATGACTTTGCTCTCTCCAATATTCATGAACACAGTATTTGCCTAAGGCATGATACAGTGGCAAAGCATTAAAACTGACAATAATTGCCTAACACAATGAACAACATAATTATAGACTTTTGGCCATTTTATCCTTTGAATTTGAGATACATTTACTACTCTTAAATGTATCTGTATGTACATAAATGCCTTCATCTGAAACAAAGGTCATTAGCTTACAAAACTTTCTAATCTTTTTATCTTGTAACTAATGCTTCCCCCCCTTTCGTTTTGTTTATAGCATGGAAATTGCAGTTTTACTTAATTCGACAGATCCTTGACTAATTGGCTGTCAGTTTCATGGTGAATGCTATATTCAATAAGCCACAATTATAAATCCTTAAGAGAGCTCTTATTATTGAAAGGAAGGTGAACATAAATAAACAAAATAACATTATATTTTACATTTAGCCAAGATTATTGGTTCTTTGCAGCAAGGTTTTCAGATGATATAAACAACTGATGTCATTTCATTTATCTCCATGTATTTTTACAGCGCTGGGAAATAATGTTCTATTGTTCTATGGGCCAGTCAATTTCTTTGCAGATGTGTTAACATATTCTACTTTTCAATTAAAAAATAATTTTAAAAAGGAAGACATAAACCATCCATATTGACTATCTATATCCCTTTCCTGGCAGATTGTACTCTTCTACTCCAGAGTCAAACTTCTTGAATAAGCTATCTGCATATAAATTTTTTTCAAACCATCATCCAAACACTACAGTTAATGTAACTAATTAACTTAAAATCAGGAATCGCTCTTCTTGTTTTCCTAAAAGTTTGGACCCCTACAAACTTTGTATTGCCAAATCTAAAGATCAGGTCTGTCATTGAAGATATCTTACCAGAATTTTACTGCTTGACCTTTCTCAAACGACATTACTCTCCCCTCTAACAATCTGAAGAATTGTAGCAATAAATCCTTTTATTCCCTAGTCATGGTGTTCTCATACTTTCTTTCTTTCCTTTCCTTCCTTTCTTTCTTTCTTTCTTTCCTTCCTTCTTTCTTTCTTTCTTTCTTTCTTTCTTTCTTTCTTTCTTTCTTTCTTTCTTTCTTGTTCCTTGCTTCCTTCCTTCTTTCCTTTCTTTCTTCTTCCTTTGTTTTTTTGGAGCGAGAGAGAGTGGTGTGGAGGGACAGTAGAATAGGGAGACAGGAGCCTAAGCAGACTCCATGGTGCAGAGCCCAATACTGGGCTTGATCTCATGACTCTGAGATCATGATTTGAGCCAAAATAAAGAGTCAGAGGCTTAACAGACTGAGCCACCCAGGCACCCTCTCCTTTCCTTTTCTTAAAAACGCAGGCTGGGGCGCCTGGGTGGCTCAGTTGGTTAAGCGACTGCCTTCGGCTCAGGTCATGATCCCGGAGACCGGGGATTGAGTCCCACATCGGGCTCCCTGCTCGGCAGGAAGCCTGCTTCTCCCTCTCTCACTCCCCCTGCTTGTGTTCCCTCTCTGGCTGTGTTTCTCTCTGTCAAATAAATAAAATCTTAAAAAAAAAAAAACAAACCACACAGGCTAAAAGTCCACCAATTTTGTTAACTTTTTTCACACAAAAAACTTGTCTTTGTTAATTATATTTATATAGAATATTTTTATTTCATTTATTTCTATTCCTACTCTTTATTATTTGTTTATTGTCTGGGGACAGTTATATAGTATACTGTAGTTATTTTGGCTTAATACAAGACAGTTGTTTTCATCTAAAGTAAGTGCAGGAAACATATTGTTGAGGGTTTTTTTGCATGTTTATTTAAATAATTACAATTTCTATTTCTCTCATTCCTTCCTTTACATGTGACTGCCAGTGGGTGGTGTTTCTCATCCATTTGAAGAATAACCTTTAGTATTTCCTTTAACACAGTTCCACCATCAAGAAAGTCTCTCAGTTTCAATTTTTCTGAATGTGTTCCTAATTTATCCTCATTATGACTGGATACTTTGTCTATAGCTTTCTGAGACTTATTAGTGGTTTTAAGCTATAGTATATGTTAAAATCTAGAAAATTCCCAAATAATCATTCTTTTGGGATAATTTTGTGGCCAGATAGGCATTCTGATCCACCACCAACATCCTGGTCTCAAACAATGAACTGCAGGACCTGTATAAAATCACCGAGAAAACAATGCTTGAATATAGATTACAGGAGATAGGTCCCTAGCAAATCTGGTCATACGCCACTGAAAGGACTAAGGGAGTGTGCAGGCAAAGTTCTTGACTTTTAACAGTCAACCTTGTCTTCTGCTTTACTCATGTGTCCCATAGGCTAATTTCCATGAAGCACATTGTAGAAGTTGAGCCAGTTTTTGAAGAACTTAACCTGACTTTTTATCAGGCTCACTCTCCAGCCGCCCACAGGCAGTGGGCAATCCTCTCCCTCTCCTCACGCCTTTTTGTACATATGCTTCTCATCACAGAAAATAAACAGTCCCCAGTTTGTAAACAAAGAAACAAAACAAGCAAAGAAAAACATTTCCATTGGCTTAAAGTTATAGCATAACTCTAAAAATTGATTTCAAGTTAGAATCACATTAATTTTTAATATAGTCATGGAAAATATTAACATGGTTATAAACATGTATGTTTCCATCAAATACTATGGTATGTTCCTTCCTTTTATTCTTAGTTTATATCCTTCAATAAACTGTATTGGTTTATTCATAAAAGTTAGGTACTTTTCCTTTAGGCTTATTCCAAAGAATCTTATAGCTTTTCTATTGTGTAAATGGATTTTTAAAAATTCTATTACTATTTATAATAAGAAAGACCAAGTAATAAATTATTTTTGCAAGTGTTCAATTTCTCTAGATCCTTCACTATATTTTCTAAGAATTTATCTGAGTCTTTTAGCTTTGTAAGTATAAAAATCATGTCATCAAAAGGATATATATTTTATCTCTTTACTTTTTTATAAAGACCATTTCATGTTACCTTATTAATTATAACAAAACTTTACATTTATAAAGAATATCTTCACTTTATATTTATAAAGACTATTTTGTGTTACCTTATTAATTATAACAAAGCATAATGATAATGCATAATAATGTAAATGTCTTTCTTCTCTGTCTTAATCCTGATTTTTCCTTGGTGAAGACTTTAAAGTTCCATTATCTAAAATGCTGCTTGCTATTAAAATTTGATAAATGATTTTGATTATAATTACCATTTTGCTTAGATACTTTATTACAAATTATTCTTAATGCTACTAAAAAATTTACCTACATATTATAGAAAGGTATTGATGTATTATTTTATAGATATAATGAGATATATTGATCATATTCATGTTATTGAACTAACTTTTCAATTTTGCAATAAGTCCTACTTTGCCATAACATACTATGCTCTCAATGCAATTATAGCACATTATAGTATATAGAGATATATCAGTTATATATGATATAGAACTGGGCTTTAACCATTACCTTTCACTTTGCTATATTTTTAATTTGCAAAATAAATTAAAAAGTTTTATACTTTACTCCATGGTTGGACTGGGTTAAATATAATTAAAATTACTTATTATTTAAAGCTTATAATGAAATTAACTATATAAATATCTTCACCTATTTTTTTTGTTTTTGCTCTTATTTACTGAAGCATAGTGACACTAATATATATATACATAAATATATATAATGTATATATAATACATATATATATACATATATATATAATTTAAAGGCATACAACTTGATATTTTGATATATGTAAACATTGTGGAATAATCACCAAAATCAAGCTAATTAATGGATATACCACCTCACACAGGTACCATTTTCTTCTGTGAGTGAATGTGCATGGTAAGAACATTTAAGATTTAGTCTGTCAACAAATTTTAAGCATACAGAACAGTATAGTATCTCTGCTCCACATTAGAACTCCAAAAATTATTCATCTTGCATAACTGAAATTATGTACTCTTTGATTGACATCTCCCTGATTCCTTCTCTAGATCCACCCCACTCCTCAAAACCACCATTCTACTCTCTACTTCTAAGAATTTGACTATTTTAGATTCTATACATAAGTGAGATCATACTTTCTTTGTCTGTCATGTCTGGCTTTTTTCACTTAGCATACTGTACTCTAGATTTATCTATCTTGTCAAGATTCCTTTCTTTTTTAAAGCTGAATAATATTCCATTTTCTAAATCTATATTTTATTTACCCATTCAAACGTTGATGGACATTTAGGTTGTTTCTATATCTTGGCTATTATGAATAATACTGCAATGAACATAAAAGTGAAGATATATTTTTAAGATATATATTTAAAAGTGGGATTGCTGTTTCATAAGATACTTCTATTTTTAATTTTTGAGGAACCTCCATACTCTTTTCCATAATAGCTATATAAATTTACATTCCTACCAATAGTAATCAAGGGTTCCTTTTTCTCCATAGCCCTGCCAACACTTGTTATCTTTTCCCTTTTTGATCATAGTCATTCTAACAAGTATGAGGTAATACCTCATTGTTGTTTTAACTTGAACTTCCTAAAGATTAGTGGTATTGAGCATGGATTCAAACTTAAGCAACCATAAACTCAATATAGTCTTCTAAATGCAGAGGATGCTACATACAAACTGAATGGTAACTATAAATCAAAAATCAGTAATAGATAGGCAAAATAATTTGAGAAAGAAATCCAAGTATAGTACTAAGCAAAGCCAACTAATCTGGAGAGAAGAGAGCAAGAGAAGAAACAAAGAAAAACTACAAAAACAACCATAAGCCAGGTAACAAAATGACAATAAATACATACATATCAATAATTACTTTTGCGGCGTCTGGGCGGCTCAGTCATTAAGCGCCTGCCTTCGGCTCAGCTCGTAATCCCAGAGTCCTGGGATTAAGTCTCACATCAGGTTCCTTGCCTGGTGGAAAGCCTGCTTCTCCCTCTCTCACTCCCCATGCTTGTGTTCCCTCTCTAGTTGTCTTTCTCTCTGTCAAATAAATAAAATCTTTTTAAAAATAATTATTTTTAATATAAATGGACTAAATGTTCTAATAAAAAAATAGGGTGAAGGAATGGATTAAAATGCAAGACCTATCTATATGCAGCCTACAAGAGATTCGTTTCAGACCTAAAGAAGGATGCAGATTAAAAGTGAAGGAATAGAGAATATTTATTATGCAATGGATATAAAAAGAAAGCCAGGGTAGCGATACTTATATCAGACAATATAGGTGTTAAAATAAAGATGGCAACTAGAGACAAAGAACTGTATGATTAAAGGGGAACACTCCAACAAGAAAATATAATGATTGTAAATATTTATGCACTCAATATGGAGCACCCAAATACTTAAAGCAGTTAATAACAAACACAAAGGAAGTGTAGGGGAATTTAACATCCCACTTATATCAGTGGACAGATCATCCAAACAAAAAATCAACAATGAAACAATGGCTTTAAGTGACACATTGAACCAGATGGATTTAACAGATATATTCAGATATATTCAAAATATTCCATCCTAAAACAGAAGAATACACATTCTTTTCAATCCAAATAGAATATTCTCAAGAACAGATCACATATTAGGCCACAAAATAAGTGTCAACAAATTTTAAAAGATCAAAGTCATACCATGCATCTTCTATGACCACATTATGAAACTGGAAATCAACCACAAGAAAAAATCTGGACCTAAAATAAATACATGAAGGTTAAATAGCATGCTATTAAGCTATGACTAGGTCAATCAGGAAATCAAAGAGGAAATTAAAAGAAAAAACATTGATACAAATGAAGGGCACCTGGGTGGCTCAGTTGGTTAGGCGACTGCCTTTGGCTCAGGTCATGATCCCGGAGACCCAGGATCGAGTCCCACATTGGGCTCCCTGCTCGGTGGGAAGCCTGCTTCTCTCTCTCTCACTCCCCCTACTTGTGTTCCTCTCTGGCTGTGTTTCTGTCTGTCAAATAAATAAAGTCTTAAAAAAAAATTATACAAATGAAAATGAAAACATAATGGCCAAAATCTTTGGAATATAACAACAGCTATTCTAAGACAGAAGTATATAGCAATATGACCTACTTCAAAAGCAAAGAAATAATCTTAAATAATCTTAAACAAACAACTTATCATTACACCTGAAGGAGATAGAAAAAAAGAAAAAAATAAAACCCAAAGCCAGCAGCAGAAATAAAAAATAATAAAGATTGGAGCAGAGATAAAATAGAAGGGCACTTTGGTGGCACAGTCAGTTGAGTGTATGACTGTTGGTTTTCAGCTGAGGTCATGATCTCAGGGTTGTAAGATGGAGCCCCATGTCAGGTTCCATGTTTAGTGTGACTCCGCTTGAGATTCTCTCTCTCTCTCCCTTTGCCCTCCTGCTCATGCTCTCTTTCAAATAAATAAATAAATAAATATTTTTTTTTAAAAGAAATAAAATATAAACTAAAACAACAGAAAACTTATCAATGAAACCAGGAGCTTTTTTTTTTTTTTTTTGAAAAATTCAACAAAATGAATAAATGTTTAGCCAGACTCATCTAAAGAGGGAGGAAGAACAGGAGAGGAAGAGAGAAAGAGAGATAAAGAGATAAGAAATGAACAAGGAGAAATAACAATCAACACCACACCAATAGAAAGAATTGTAAGAGACTATTATGAAAAATTATATGCCAACAAATTGGACTACCTATAAGAAATGGATAAATTCCTATAAACATATAACCTCCCCAAACTGAATCAGGAAGAAATAGAAAATTTGACAGACCAATTACCAGCAGTGACATTAAACCAGTAAAAAAAAGACTCCCAATAAACAAAGTTCAGGACTAGATGGTTTCACAGGTGAATTCTACCAAAAATTTAAAGAAAAGTTCATACCTATTTTTTTTCAAACTACTCCAAAAAAATGGAAGAGGAAAGAAAACTTCTATCATCATTCTATGAAGCCACTATTATCCTAATACTAAAAACAGATAAAGACACCACAAAAATGGGG